>CABFOW010002399.1:86972-103125 GCA_902141385.1 Timema californicum
AACAATACCACACCTTCAATAGAAACAATACCACACCTTCAATAGAAACAATACCACACCTTCAATAAAAACAATACCACACTTTCCATAGCAACAACACCACACCTTCAATAGCAACAATACCACACCTTCAATAGCAACAATACCACACCTTCAATAGCAACAATACCACACCTTCAATAGCAACAATACCACACCTTCCATAGCAACAATACCACACCTTCCATAGCAACAATACCACACCTTCCATAGCAACACCACCACACCTTCAACAGCAACAATACCACACCTTCAACAGCAACAATACCACACCTTCAATAGCAACAATACCACACCTTCAATAGAAACAATACCACACCTTCCATACCAACAACACCACACCTTCAATAGCAACAATACCACACCTTCAATAGAAACAATACCACACCTTCAATAGCAACAATACCACACCTTCAATAGCAACACCACCACACCTTCAATAGAAACAATACCACACCTTCAATAGAAACAATACCACACCTTCAATAGAAACAATACCACACTTTAAATAGCGACAATACCACACCTTCAATAGCGACAATACCACACCTTCAATAGCGATTATACCACACCTTCAATAGCGACTATACCACACCTTCAATAGCGACAATACCACACCTTCAATAGCGACAATACCACATATTCAATAGTGACAACACCACACCTTCAACATCGACAATAGCACACCTTCAATAGCGACAATACCACACCTTCAACAGCAACCACACCACACCTTCAATAGCAACAATACCCCACCTTCCATAGCAACAATACCACACTTTAAATAGCAACAATACCACACTTTAAATAGCAACAATACCACACTTTAAATAGAAACAATACCACACTTTAAATAGCAACAATGCTCCACCTTCAATAGCAACAATACCCCCTTCAATAGCAACAATACCCCCTTCAATAGCAACAATACCCCCTTCAATAGCAACAATACCCCCTTCAATAGCAACAATACCCCCTTCAATAGCAACAATACCCCCTTCAATAGCAACAATACCCCCTTCAATAGCAACAATACCCCCTTCAATAGCAACAATACCCCCTTCAATAGCAACAATACCCCCTTCAATAGCAACAATACCCCCTTCAATAGCAACAATACCCCCTTCAATAGCAACAATACCCCCTTCAATAGCAACAATACCCCCTTCAATAGCAACAATACCCCCTTCAATAGCAACAATACCCCCTTCAATAGCAACAATACCCCCTTCAATAGCAACAATACCCCCTTCAATAGCAACAATACCCCCTTCAATAGCAACAATACCCCCTTCAATAGCAACAATACCCCCTTCAATAGCAACAATACCCCCTTCAATAGCAACAATACCCCCTTCAATAGCAACAATACCCCCTTCAATAGCAACAATACCACACCTTCAATAACAACAATACAATACTTTCAATAGCAACAATACAGTACCTTCTATAGCAACAATACCACATCTTCAATAGCTACAATACCACATCTTCAATAGCAACAATACCACATCTTCAATAGCAACAATACCACATCTTCAATAGCAACAATACAACACCTGCAATTGTGACAATACCACACTTTCATAACAACAATAACACACTTTCAATACCAACAATACTACACTTTCAATACCAACAATAGATCTTCGATAGCAATAATACCACAATTTCAATAAAAACAATGTCATGTTAAATTAGCAACAATAGCTTTGTATTAGCTGCAATAAGACCACTCCTGCACCATCATTTTGATATTTTAACTTTTACTATTTTCACTTCAACCAAGTTAAATAGCTATTTTTCAAGATGTTCGGCACATAGTCATTAATTATAATGCGCTAAAATAGGATTATGGGTGTTAATTTAATATTTTATCTGCATTTTTGCCTTTATGTACACATGTTATGTAGATTGTATTTTGATTTTAATATTTCATTAATACATAAAATAAACAGGTCTGTGGGTTTCCTATGCATGTTTTAAATTCGGCTCTAAGCGACACACAAACTTACGTAATATTATTTTTGCCTGCTTCTATATAAGAGAGACTAAATAAAAATTATTAAAATGACAATCATAACTAAAGATGCAATAATTAATTAATTGAAATAAACCCCTGTTTTTGTGAACAGTGGATCTCAATTCAGCTTGTCAAAAACTGCTAAGTACATCTTAATAAGACTTATGTCACCTTCTTATCGTTATTACGTTCTTAAGTTCTCTCTTTAGATTTCAAGTTTAAATAATAACCAATAAATAATTCCTTTTTGGATTTCAAGTCGAAATATATAATATAAATTATTTTTCTTCGGATTTCAAGTTGAAATACATCCTATAAATTATTTCTCTTTGGATTTCAAGATAAAATATCTTCCCCCCACCCCTTTTTTATTAATCGATTTAAAGTTGGAATATCTTCAATAATCTATCATTGAATTTCAATCTGGTTATTTGTCCGAGTTTCATACTGGAATATCTTCTATTATTCCCCCTTGGATTTGAAGTTTATATTTTGCCTTGGTGATCAAATTAAACAGAAAAATAAATACTATATTCCATAATAAACTATATATTTATAAATAATAACCTTGTTCACGTGGCTTAAGACGTCAATTTCACATTAGATGTCACAAAAAACAACACATACTCGTAGGTCGTAAGGCCTAGGTTTAAAGAAGGTCCCTGCCAAATTTAGTTAAAATTGGTCTGTGAATTTTGCAGTAATCGTGGGACATGAAATACCAAACCATAAGAGTTAAAACAAAACAGGATTTTTACTCCACCCAGTCAGTAAAATATAAAAAGACACTTTCCAAATAATTGGCATTGAAATTATTGATCGTTGGCCATAGATCAAATATCTTGTGTTGTGTTTTTATCAGATAGCGGCAACGCTCATAAGAAAATCCTCATATGACATGCTACGGATAAAAACATCTACCTCTGTCAACAACGCGAGTAAATTATAAATCTTTACTACATAAAAGCAAACTTACATAGTTCATTTCTCGAGATTGGCATATACGTATGAGTAAGCTGTCAATTGCCCGTTTTATTTCAGCGATATTAATGCATATGAAGACAGACATAGCTTTGTATTGTTCTGTTGTCAAAAGAGTTGGTAGGTAAGCTTTGAGACCCGACCTTCCTTCCAGACAAAAACACCATAATTCATTTTATAATCTTTCCTTTTAATAAATGAAGTGTTTCTAGACAATGGGTGTAGATTCTGGGAGTGCAAGAATGGCGCATTGGGCTGTTCTATGATGTCCTGTCGCGCACACAGAGTTAACGTTATTTTATAATTTAGTTAATTGATAGGTTTACCTACCTGTCTCAGTCCAAGCATTAACCCAGAAACATGCCATTGAACGATTTTCTGTTTTATCATCAGAAGAAGATAAAATTCGTGAAATCATCTTACCACGTTAAAATAAACTATATGACTCAATCGTACATACTCTATCATATAGTTTAGTACAGTTTGAAATAACATTTTCCATATCGAGCTTTCAGTAAACTACTCTTAATTAAGTCTTCCTCAGAAAAAACCAACCCATTATTTTGTTGCACTTAAACCTAACAGCCAGCTCTTGAAAATGAATCAGTAGGGGACCTTGAGCGTCTCCTCCCAACCACCTAAAATATGTGGATGGTTTAAGATCTGCGACTTTATATATGTACCTTGACCACAGACAATGTATACACCGGATTTACAGCCTGCAGGTTAAAATGGCTGTGATCATTGGGAAAGCTTGAGTCCTTCAACACAGGGATCGCTAGGTGCAGTTCCAAGTGACAACATCGCTTTATCAAGCAGGCACTTTAAAAAAACGGTTCACTTTAAAAATGATTTTACTATAGAAAGACAAAAATTGCCATCTAGTGACAATAAATCAGCTTTTACAAATCTAGGTTAAGGTAGTGGCCCTAATCTCCTTTCCATAAGACATCACCCAACTGAGATTATTCAGACTGCAAATTTTCTAAATGTAAACAATGTTCAAATACTTTCAACTAGTTATTTGTTTGAAAAGGTTTGTACACTGAAAGGTATAAAGTGGTGAGTTGGGGGCTAGGGAGAGGGATTGCTGGTACCTTAAACATTGTGTTAGGATCGCCTCCCTTAGAAATTTTTACTCCAGCTTGTAGTCTTTACAACAAACAAACAAACAACTTGAATACGAGTTATTTCACTTATAAGTGTTGTTATCACCGAGGACGTGCAACTAGTGGTCCCACGCACTTCGGTGGACGCATGGTCTAAGGCGCTACTCTTTCAGTAGACGAGACCACGCCGATGACGGGGGGAGCGGGGTCCAGGTTCGAATCTCGTTCGGGCATACTGCGGGTGGTTTTTTCACTCTCCCTCCACGCAAATGCGGGTCTACTTCCTTTAAATATATCCTTTCTAATCCCTAAAATCATTAGCGTAGCTAGTACATAAGCGTATAATCCGAATGAGTAGTAAGATGCGGTGCTTTAAACCAACTAGCATTGGCCAGTGTCCAGGGACTCAGCCTGGCTCAAGGAGTAGTGAAACTCCCACAAGGCTGAGTGTCTGGTGTTTCCTTGTCTCTGACCTTGGATAATATTATTATGTTTTAATCATTTAGATAAATTAAGTGCTCTTTAGACAAAACCAACAAAGTGATTTTTTTAAATTTTTTTTTACATTTAACCATAAATTTAACACGTATGAATTTTGTTTTAGTTATTTTTTCTGTCGGTTTTAACTTATATACCATCGTTATACCACAACAACTCGTATCAATATTTAAATTTCATATATAAAATATATATAAGTAAACTTAGGCGGGCTAAATTTAATTTTTGCCATACAAATTATTTCATGTTAAAAATTGCTCCTATGATGTCTTATTTACTGTTCCATAGAAATACCCTTCAAATAGCTCCTAGAGCTAGCCAATGATGTAGGTAACCCAGAGCGACGACTCTCTCTGGTTTCTATTTGAGAATGAATATGTCCTTCTTGTCCCGAGTGTGTGGTATGCACTCAATGAGCCGAGCGTGTGCTGGTTACTATCTATAGGAGATCAAGTGGATGTCGACATCACTCTGAACTTGACCTCCATCCGGATAGCACCGCACGCATCTTGTCGCTCAGCCTTCTCTCGAGGTGAATACTTACAACTGGATACAACTTTAACTATGACATATTAAATAACATCGAGAATTTATATATTATTATTATATTAATGTACCTAGGATACTTGTTATATTTCCCTTTCATTTGAGATCACGGAGAGAATATTTAGAAATATTACAGAAGTTCTTGGAATTAAATTTTCGAAAATTCTTAGGTAAGTCTTAACACTCCATTTACCCTCAGAGGTAGCATTCTTAGCTTGACGTATTAAACTATGACCCTATCCTATAGCGAGACCATGCAAAGTAAACGTGCTACCGTTCAGGGTAGAAGAAGGGTACTTCCCGGTATTTGACACGCAGCTAGACTAGTAGAGGGCATCCATGGTTTTAGTGATGGTATCTGACAACTACAGTAGCCTCATGGCTTCTTTGGTGCTGAATGACAGCTGATGGCTTTGAAAGGTTACCAGACCAAATTATGTATCCCTACGCTGAACCACATGATCTGCAAAAACATGTGCTTAGCAGCTGTCACATTTGACAGTCAAAATTTAGGTATATACCTAAATATTGACTGTAAGCTGTCAGTCAGCACCAAAGAAGACATGGGGCTGCTGTAGCAGAAGGTACTTTATTGCAAACATTGACTAATGTCAGCTTGTTTGGAAATAATTAATATTTGCTTACTAATATTATGTTACCAAATATTCTAATAATACTTCCTTAAGGACTACTGTACTGTTATGGTGAGTGTTTTATTTAAAAAATATATATATTAATAAAACAATTTTTTTGTTTGATTTACAGTTATGTCAACAATAGCTGTTATAGTGCATGAAATAATAATACAAAAAATATAACTTCACACTTGTATTTTCTAATAGCTGGCCAACAAATTCAATATATAAATGTTTTTTTCATAACTCAGAGAAGGAGCGATACAAAATATTAGTTTAAAAATAAAGATTTATAAACAGCGCAGTTTGAACAGAGGGTGCAACATTTTAGCTTAGAAAACTTACATTTCCTTTTTATTTATTTTAAAAATATTTGATTAGTTTGGTCACTTTGTTGAGGGAAAACGGAGGAGGTAATAGTTGTAATTGGAAAGTTATTATTATTATTATTATTATTATTATTATTATTATTAGCACCGCGTCTTACTACCCGTTCGGGTTATACGCAGGAAAGTTATCAAACATTTTAGCGTTTAAATAAACATTCTCGGGCTGAGACAACGTGATTTAGCATTTTATACATTTATAAAAGCCTATGGTAAAGTTCCCTAGTGGAGAATAGATGAACTGTAAAAAGGTAAAATCAATTTACTGGGAGTATTAAACATTATAACAAACCACGTTTATACTTATTATTATTATTATTATAAGTTAATTAAAATATATATTCACTATTAAAACATCAACTACCAAACACAATTCAAATAATAAATAAAAATTACATTTAATTAAGAGACTGCCTTAAAATATGAGAAGATTGACCCTGGGCACGGGACGATTCCTGGATAGCTCAGTGGTAAGAGCATTGGCATACTAAGCCAAAGGTCCTGGGTTTGATCCCCGTGTCCTGGTGTCATTTTTGAATTTTCCGTACATTTAATTAGTTAAAATAATATATTTAGGAGTAATCATCCAATATTTAAAAAAAAAATCCTACATGGAGGAATTTCCAAATAATTTTTAGATGTATACTTTTCGAAAAATATCCAGAGAAGTATCACTCTAAACACCTTCTAGAGAAATATATAATACATATTTAAAAAAATGCTTAAGCAAGTCCAGTCCGAATAACTTCAAGGAACATTCAAATTTCAAAATTTAGGGGGACATTTTCAATATATATCCAGACAAGGACCCTTACAAGTAGTTTCTACAGGCATCAACTTTTCAAACATTTGCTGAGTGAAGGGTAGACTCCTTATTGCTTTCTGGACCAAGCCTCTAAAAATATTATTTTAAAAACAAAAATAACCTCCCTTCCCCCCACCTCCTCACAGATAAACCACGGTGTTCAGACGATTGGAAAGTATACTTGTTCGCACAGCAATAAATTGTCCGAGTATTCAAAGAAAGGCGCATATGAGATCGATTGGTCTTAAAGGGCCGGCGAAAGAGATGATAAATAAACGAACCCAAATAGCTATAAAGTTTATAAAATATTTGTTTGGCAAAGTCGGAAAACACATTTATTGACAGCCAATTTCAAGTTAAACGTAAAATGTAAATGTTTACAGCAGTAAAAACAGAAAATTGAAAAATAATTACTATTGTTGATTGTTAACATATTATGTAAACATGTTAATTTATTGTAACCTACACACAATTCACGCCTATAAACACAACTTGTACACAATAGATTAGTGCTCACGGTCAAATTGGTATCACCCGCTTCGGTGGCCGCATAGTCTAAGGCGTCACTCTAGCAATAGACTCGGCTGTCGATTACGAAGAAATCGGGGTCCGAATCCTGGTCGCGTTTTCTAGGGGTGGTGTCTCCTAAGTGTTTTTCCAGTCTCCTACCACTCTAATGCTAGTGTACTTCCTCTAAATTCAACTGTTATTATCCCTAACACATTAGCGTAATCAGTATATATGTGTATAACCCGAATGGGGGGTAATACGCGGTGATAAAAAATAATTTAAAAATAATGGTTTCTTATATTTTCTGCCAAAGCGTGCTTGCACGCGTTGTTATCACGAAGTGTTTACGACCTAAGCGTGTTATGACGCAGTGTTTACGACCTAAAGCGTGTTATGACGCTTTGTTTACGAGCAAAGCGTGCTATGACGCAGTGTTTACGACCTAAGCGTGTTATGACGCAGTGTGTACGACCTAAGCGTGTTATGACGCAGTGTTTACGACCTAAGCGTGTACCCACGCGTGTTATGACGTAGTGTTTACGAGCAAAGCGTGTTATGACTCAGTGTTTACGACCTAAGCGTGTACCCACGCGTGTTATGACTCAGTGTTTACGACCTAAGCGTGTTATGACGCAGTGTTTACGAGCAAAACGTGCTATGACGCAGTATTTACGAACTAAGAGTGTTATGACGCAGTATTTACGACCTTAGCGTGTTCCCACACGTGTTATGACGCAGTATTTACGACCTAAGCGTGTTATGACGCAGTGTTTACGAGCAAAGCGTGTTATGACGCAGTGTTTACGAGCAAAGCGTGTTATGACGCAGTATTTACGACCTAAGCGTGTATCCACGCGTGTTATGACTTAGTATTTACGACCTAAGCGTGTTATGACGCAGTATTTACGACCTAAGCGTGCTCCCAAGCGTGTTATGACGCAGTATTTACGACCTGAGCGTAATCCCACGCGTGTTATGACGAAGTATTTATGACCTAAGCGTGCTATGAGGCAGTATTTACGACCTAAGCGTGTTCCCACGCGTGTAATCATGGAATGTTTATGAGCAAGACGTACCAAACCCCATTCCAGTGACGCTTTCCTTGAATTAAGTAAATAGCTCGGTTTCAAACACGGAGCTGATAATTGTGATTACATTTAATAACACCTTCCTTCTATTAGATTTGAACAAGTACAGTTTCATTTTATGTGGATATAGACGAGTATGACAAAGTAATGTCCATTACTGTTGCGTAGAACTAAAAAGTAAGCTCGTCATACCTAGCCGTCAAGACTAAATAACACTTGTTCTCTGCTTGGTTTATGTGACTTTTTAATAGCAAATTGTGTGCCTATAACTTTTTTTATTATAATTATTTGTGAGAGGTGCATTCTTGAGGAATGATTAGAAATATAAACGGGCACGATTTGATCCAGGCCGTCTACTGGTAGGTACATGCTTTGCAGGTGCGCCCACAGTGGGGGTAATTGCCCCCTGAGATTCTGAGGTTGTAAGATTATTAGAATCCACCACGGTGGCGTAGTTAGCTAACGCGCTAGTTTAGTGTTGAACTAGACTGCCGATGACGGGGAGATTGAAGTTTGACTCTCCTTCGAGTGAACTGTGGGGGGTTCTTAAATGGTTTTCAACTCTCCCTCCACGCAAATACGGGTTCACTTCGTCTATATTCAACCTTCCCAATTCCTAAAAAATTAGCGTATTTATTAGGCCTATATAAGCGTATAACCTGAATGGGTAGTAAGCTGCTGTGCTAAATAATAATTATAATAATAAATATAATTATTAGAAGTAGGCTAATCCCATCCAGCAGTATTCCTAACTACAGTAGCCCCATGGCTTCTTTGATGCTGACTGACAGCTTTTAAATACTACCAGACTAAATTATGTATCCCTACGCCGAACCATATGATCTGCAAAAACATGGGTTTAGCAGATGTCCCTTCTGACAGACAAAATTTAGGTATATACCTAAATGTTGACTGTCAGAAGTCATCTGTGAGCTGTCAGTCAGCACCAAAGAAGCTATGGGGCTAACTGTAGCACTCGGATGGTACCACCAGCCAACAAACAGAGTTATATAATATAACCAATAAACTTATTACTAGCGACCGCCACCTTCTGACTTTAGCGTTGACGGTTTGGCGCAAGCGCGAGAAATTCCAATAGCCAAGGTCAAGTGTCCACCCACGGATTTGGATACATTTGTAAAAAAAAAAATTCTTATGTTGTATCTTATTTTTAGGAGACAAGGTTTACCTTAAAAAGCGTCTTTAGAATCTTCAATTTAATACATTTTCCCGGGTGAGGAATCCTGAACCCCCCACTGTACTGGGAGGTATGGAAAAAAAACCCAGACCCCTTGGGTTACCACACCTGGAGAAAAATTCTGCGGGAGTATTTGATGCTTCGTTGTTTCTTTAGACTTAGGTATAGTCTATCTACAATACCCACTCAACCTCACTCGCAATATAGTTTATCTACAATACCCACTCAACCTCACTCGCAATATAGTCTATCTACAATACCCACTCAAACCTCACTCGCAATATAGTATATCTACAATACCCACTCAACCTCACTCGCAATATAGTATATCTACAATACCCACTCAACCTCACTCGCAATATAGTATATCTACAATACCCACTCAACCTCACTCGCAATATAGTATATCTACAATACCCACTCAACCTCACTCGCAATATAGTACATCTACAATAGCCACTCAACCTCACTCGCAATATAGTATATCTACAATAGCCACACCAAAAGGACTGGGTATAAAAGTACCCACAAATCTACATCCCACGAAAACGCAGACGCGGCAGCGTGAAATGAACAGAGGAAGAATTTGGATCTGAACAAATTAGAAAATATCTGTGAAAATGGTAAATTAGCTCACAACCAAAGATGTTCCTAGCAAATGGTGGCATTTTCGTGATTAAGTTGAAGAAAACAGGAAATGATCTAGTTTCACTTAAATCAACGCGCTCATATATTTTTATGGCCACAAACAAACCAAGTTATTTGGTATTTTTTTCCATGGTTTTGAAGAATCTGAGCTGCATTATCATTAGAAATAACACATCATGATAATTTTAACCTCAAAGGAGGCGGTGCCCATAGATATTGAATATGGTTATACTCAAGAAATATAAAACACTGATGTATGGCTAATATAAATGGATACGCTCCACTGTACTTTATACATAGTACCTAATACTGTTTTCCTTTATAATTACAGAAGTATCGGCCCATCACGCATCATTTAAAGGTCACCTGACGTAGCAACGATGGTCCAGGAGAAGAATGAAGAACTCCAGCAATCTCCAGAGTGGTTGAACGAGGACTTCCTGAAGAATATACTCTATGGAGAAGAAGGTGACGCCAGCACCAAAGTTACGATACAAAACTTGAGGAGCGCCATCGCATCAGGTGAAAATTACCTTGGGGTTGTCTACAGATTGACCTTGAAGATCCAACAGAACAACGAAGTCTCAGAGAAGTCTATTATAGTGAAAACTATTCCCCAAGTAGGAACGGGGCAGACATTCTTTGAGGAACTTGGGGTTTTTGAAAGGGAGCTCATCTTCTACGGGGAAACAATACCCAAACTTCACAAATTAATCAAAGAGCGCTCTCTAAATTATGAAAATATATGTTTTACTCCAAAATTTTACCAATCATGCCGAAAAGACGCTTTATTTCTGGAGGATTTATCACCTCTAGGGTACAAAATGGCGAATAGGGCAGCACAGTTGGACTTTGATCACTGCCGTGTAGCTCTTCGCACACTGGCCAAATTACACGCCTCATCGTTGGTTCTTTATGAAGCGGATCCATCCACAGTTGAACGATGGAGTGATCCGTTTTATTCAGAAGAGAAACGGTATTTGACGGAACCTTTGATGATGAACGTGACGAATAGTCTTTCTGGAGTTGTTTCAAAGTGGTTGGGATACGAAAGATTAGCCAATAAAATCAGATCGTTCAAAGTATTCGACCTTACAGCTGCGGCGATCATACCAAAACCAGGAGATTTTTGCGTTTTGAATCACGGAGACTTTTGGACAAACAATATCATGTTCAAATACTCGCCAGACTCGGGAAAAGTTGAAGATGCGAAACTAATAGATTTCCAACTTATCAAGTTTTCCACTCCCGCATCAGACATCTCAATGTTTTTCTATTCCAGTCTTCAAGAAGAAGTTTGGCACCAAAGAGATTCACTTATCGAATATTATTACGATGCACTGATCAACAGTATGAAGTCATTCGGATTGGATACATCAGTTTATTCACTGGAAATCTTAAACAAAGAAATAACCGAGAAACTAGCGTATGCATTCACAATATCCGCAGGACTTCTGGCCGCCAACTTTGCGACGTCCGACGAAATTCCTGACCTGGACGACCTCATGCTAGACAGATCTGGGAACCAAGTGAACACTTTCACGAAATCACACTCTAACCCTTTTTATGAAAAACGAATGAAAACATTTCTTACACATTTTGAAAAAAGTGGATTGTTTGAATAAAAAAATAGGGTTTCCCTCTTCAAAGTCCAACAGCAAAAACAACCTATTTAATTTTGTAAGACAAAAACATTATTATTAAAAATCAATATGTAATACTATTATTACGCTGGTCAAAAAATACCCTCGATAGTTCACCCAAATGTGTTTCAACGTAACCTATTTAACCTTGGAGGATTTTATGAACACGTCTATATACTTACTTTCAACATTTGTGTCAGAGATAAACATATTAATTACTAAAAAACTATCTCAATCTAATACGACTTTCCTTTATACTTGCAGAAGTACTGATCTCTCTCGCACCATTTAAAGGTCACCTGAAGTAACAACGATGGTCCAACAGAGATGCGAATATCTCCAGCAATCTCCAGAGTGGTTCAACGAGGACTTCCTGAAGAATGTACTCTATAGAGAAGAAGGTGAGGCCAGCGTCAAAGTTACGATACAAGACTTTAGGAGCGCCAGCACATTCGTAGTCTACAGACTGACCTTGAAGATCCAACAGAACGGTGTAGTGTCGTAGAAGTTTCTTATATTAAAAACTATTCTCCAAGAAGGAGCGGGGAGGACATTCATAGAAAAAAGTTGGGGTTTTTGAAAAGGAAATAAAAATGTATCAGGAGCCATTGCGAAAACTTTACAAGCTATTTAAAGAACTAGTACCTGAAGATGAAAGGACATTCTTCGTTCCGAGATGTTACCCTTCTCTGAGGACAGACGTTTTATTTCTGGAAGACTTGGGACCTTTGGCGTATAAAATGTTAGAGAGGAAAAACAGGTTATTTTGAGCACTGTCGCGTCGCTCTCCTCGTCTTGGCGAAACTTCATGTAACTTCTGTAGCAATCCAGCCAGCATTACCCACTTGAATAGCTCTTTTTATATCGAAAAGAAACTATACTGTTCAGAACCCCCTTTTGATATCCATAACAAATAGTCTCTGGAGTCATTGAGAATCTACCGTGATACGAAAATTTAGGTGAACACATCAGAAGATTCTAAGTGTTTGATCGTACGGTGTAAGTTATAAAACCTAAGAAAGGCCGTTTCAAAGTCAAGCACTGTTTAGAAACTGATAAAGTTAAATATGTGAAAATGGTTGATTTCCAGATATCAAAATACTCTTTACCGGCCTCAGACCTCACGTATTTCTTCTATTCCAGTCCGAGAGTGGAGGAATGGAACAAGATAGACCTGCTCCTTGGACATTGTCAATAAGAATCACTCAATCACATTAAGTCAAGAAGAAGGAATGTAGACGATGAAGGACCTCAAGCAAGATATGGAGGAGAAGCTATCGCATGCACTGACCCCCACGTCTGAAGACACACCTGTTCTCGGCGAGTTGATGTTAGACACGTCTGGAGGAAGGGCGAATGTATTCACAAGAGCACATTGCACGCCAGGATACAAGAAGCACACCCAGTTGTTCCTGCCCCAGTTTCAAAAGAAGAGACTTTTCAACAGAATGTTGTAACAAACTGCCACGTACGTTTACTTAACAACTCAAGAGCGTGCACCACATGCTAATCAACTCTGTGATACAGTCAGCTAAAAATCGTAAATTTACATCAACATTATTGCACGTGGATCATTTCCGACTGAACATTATTGGAGATAAAAAGATAATAAAAATTCCTAGTACTGAAAATTGTTGAAATCTTAAATTATATTCTGATAAAAACTTCATTGAAAAGGCTGTTTTTTTGACCATTTTAGAATGTCTTCACAGATAAGCACTGTGCACAAATATTCATTCTGTCTTAATAGGGACATACTGTAGTTATTAACAAGAAACTTTGTCGCTTTGTCCCTCATCGTCACCGCGGGAAATGTCGAGTAATCATTCAAATACGAATGGACTGCACCCATTTTTGACATATCATAGGTATTTTCTTTTCCCTTTTACTCCCATACCAAGAGGTGACCTGGCGGTCTAGGGGTAAGGTGTCAGACTTCTGTGCTGGCGGCCGGGGTTCAATCCCCGGTCCCGGCACAGATTTATATGATTACCAAACCCTTCCTTCACCTCTGAAAATATATCTTGTGAATGTGGGGAATGCTAGGCCTCCACCGTCGTTCGGATCCCACGTTAAACTGTAGGTCCTCCATTTCATCTCACAATCATCCTACCATCACACATTAGCGTAAGTGCGTATAACCCGAACGGGTAGTAAGACGCGGTGCTAATAATAATAATAATAATAATAATAATAATAATAATAATACTCCCATACCTCACGCTAGCCGGGAGCAGATTTAGGCCTTTTATGATGAACACTTCTAATTTAAATTTCATAGGTACTTTGCGATTATAAATATAATTCAGTAGATTAATTCAGCTATAATAGTTAATGAAATTTAAAAAAAATATTTACGAAGAATGCAGACCCATTGTTTGATGGGCAGCAAGATATTGTTAAAAAATAAAATGCTTTTACGTCAGAGAATATAATTATCAAATTAACTTTATCTAATTGTGAATGAAAATAATATTTCGATAAGATATTTGTANGGGGGGGGATTCTGGCTATATGTATATAATTTTAACTCCCAATATTACGATTTTGTAATACTTGAAAGATATATTAATTGATCTCCTTTACTAAATATGATACAGTTACTCTTATATAATATGAATATAGTCGAGATATTTGTTGATAAGATAAGGAGGTAGCTACGCAACACATTCTGTAAACTGTGGTTCTCTCACAAATCTGTCGACATAAGCAGCCAATTCTATCCGGTGCTACTAAGATCTAACAAGGTAAGTAACCCAAAATATATATAAGTTATTTTGATATATATATATACATCTATAGCTCATTAAAAAACTGCCTAGGTGGTTGGATGGTCAAACGCGCTACTCTCGCAATAGACTTGACTGCCGATTACGGGGGATATCGAGGTTCGAATCTCGGTCGGGAAAACTGGGGGTGGTTTTTCCAAAATGGTATTACGCTCTCCCTTCAATCAAATGCGGGTACACTTCCTATAAATATAGTCTTTATATTCGCCAAATGGGTAAAAAAAAACACGGTTGTAAAAAAAAGCTCCTAGAACAATTTTGAAAATTTAAGATTTAGTATTTCTTACTAGATTTTTTTTTCTTCCGAAAATGATGACTTATTTTACTAATGGTTCAGTAGTTGGTGTAAACAGCTTGTATCCATTATCTATGGCCCTGACAATTTTCTCAAAAATAGATTCTAGTTAAATTTCAATGACATGTCATTTTATTTTTATTATATTATGTATTTTATTATTATTTAGAACCACGTCTTACTACCCATTCGGATTATACGTTTTAAGTACTAATTACGCTAATGGATTTGAAATTGGGAGGATTGAATTAGAGGAAGCGAAACCGCGTTTGCGTGTAGGGAGAGTGGAAAACCATTTAGGGAAAAACCACCCCCAGTTCACCCGACCGAGATTNGAGTGGAAAACCATTTAGGGAAAAACCACCCCCAGTTCACCCGACCGAGATTCGAACCTCGATCTCCCCGTCCTCAGCAGTCAAACTTAACACGACAAGCGCGTTAGCCAACTACGCCACCGAGGCGGGTTATATCAGGTAGATTGCTACTCATTGCGTATGTGGTAATATTAGAGATCCAAGGATTTCGTGGGCCCCGGATGATACCAAGTAATTGCGCCCCAGTTGTATTTTTACAATAAACCGAACCACCTGTGGGATACAAGATGATGATGATGATGATGATAGTAATAGGGTTCCAAAATACTGGAACAAAAAATAAATAAAAATAAGTGTTGACTTCCCCTGCCCACTTTCAACTTTTCCTTTTTTCTTTTTTTTAGCACCGCGTCTTACTACCCTTTCAGGTTATACGCTCGCTTTATATCCTTAACCAATGTTTTCGAAAATAGTAACCCTTCTTCCCTTCATTTTCTCTTAATATCATCGGAAGTTTTAACTCAACATCAAAGCGACCCCGAATGTAATAAAACCATCAAAGTGATTATGTTGTTAATCAATCTTTTAATATATATATATATATATATGTGTGTGTGTGTGTGTGTGTGTACCCTGGGGGTCTAGG
>CABFOW010002400.1:0-39299 GCA_902141385.1 Timema californicum
ATAAAACTAAACTAAATCATTATAAAAAATATATTGCTTAAATGTTTGTGGGACAAATATCCAAAGTTGAATATAGGATACAGATTCCTACAGTAAAATAGTATTTAATTATTTAATACATGTAAAAGGTTACCTGGAATTTAATGACGAAATTTTCTCTTAACTTAAAAAGTTTGTCATCTAATGTCCTCCAGCCCATGACAGATATCCTAGAACTGTTCATATTAGCATGTATATAACTTTTTTTTTCTACTTGAGAAATATTTAATTTGTTTTAGACAACAAATGTTAATGTCCTACAAACTGCAAAACCACTTCCGGTTCCTTACTTCCCCTTCCACTCCACCTTAATTAAACATTAAATGTAAACAAAAATCATAATTGAAGAAATAAAATCATAGCATTGTGTTTAAAATGTTTAATAAAATACTTAGGGATGAATGAATAGTTAGATATTTTCCAAACGGGATTAAAATGATTTTTAATTTTAGTTAATTTGTGTGTCTTCAATAATGATGTAAGCTACTAATAAATGTTGTAAGATTTAAGATCAACACCAAACACTAGCTAAAGGCAATGTCGTACTAAGCCACCAGCTGTTGTAGGAGCTGGGAGCTTCATTATTATGTCTTCTGTTGAGATATGTAACAAAAAATTATTAGTTATCGAAGGAACTCTCTATAAACATTTAACATATAAATCACTACTAGCATACAGATCTCAACAATATCTACAACATAATAATGAACATATTTTTAGCACCTAAATTTGTCATACAAAATTTCCCTTTGAAATTATTTCTCCATCATAATTATTACAGATACCATTAGGGCCTATATCCTCTGTTCATGGTCTGGAAAACTTTATCCTTCTTTTACTACTTGGCATCTAAAAAACAAGCGTTTTTTTATGTAAAAATACAACTAAAGCATAGGCCTACATTGCTAAGGTATGTTTTAATAAACATGTATATTAAAAAATTAATTAAAATACTACATTAAATGAATAATTAGTGTTCATAAGGACATGTTTTCGCATCTAGGGCAGGAGATGGAAAGAACAGAGCCATAGCCACTAGAGATGTGTTGCACTCTTTTTCGAGACTTTACTCTTTCAAAGTTGGGATCGCTAGGTGCGGGATCACCAGTGACTACAGCGCAATCAAATAAGCATTTTTTAAATGACTCACTTTAAACTCGAATGTACTAGAAGGCAGATACAAAATATGAGCTCCTCGAGTTAGCCAGTAGGCTGGCAGTTACCGAGAAAGCTTCAGGTAGTCTCTAAACCGTCCCCCCACCCCTCTCACTAGGTAACACAATCCTGCCACACAAATAAGTTTACTCTGACTGTACATTACAAAGAAAACTTGAGACACTATGTACTTTTTTTTAGCTAAAGGACTGGCTGCAAACTGCAATTATTTGTTAAGGAGCACTGAGGAGAATTGCAGACGTCTAGAAACACTAATTTATTTAAGAAGTGGTTAGATAATTTATAATATTTCTTCCCCAAAACGAGATTGAAAGTTCTGACCAGTTATATATTTTAAAATTTAATTATAATGGGTTTTTTTTAATGTGTGATATGTTATATAGAATCGTACAAAACAATAGCACAAACTGTGACCCTATCAAAACCTGACTATTTGATAGAGGAAAGCTCGATACCATACCGCGTGGCCACCTATGCATGTCTGTAATAGCTATTTTATGCTGTGTATTTAAAATCAATAATATATACTTGAATTAATTTAAAACTGGTATTTTCACTGGTGTAAATTAAAACTCCCACACTCAATTAATTAAAGTTAATCAAAAATATTGGATGGTTTTAAATAGTTCAAAGGGTTTCTGTTATTTAAAATTACGTATTAAATACTATGGTTAAGTTATTGTATTTTGTGTGAGTACATGGATGCATGCCGTATATAAAGATAATACACAAATGGGCTGGTCAGCTATGTCTCGCGGACCGTTTGTTTGGAAATCCTACCTTATCATTGGACCTTGAAAAGGGGATCTCATTATTATTATTATTATTATTATTATTATTATTATTAGCACCGCGTCTATACAAATTCTAACCTTTCTACCTATTGTTTGGGATTGCACATATAGATGAATCAATATCTAAATGGTGTTATACTAACTAAAGTGCATAAATGATAGCTTCGGCTATTTGATTCATTAATATATGGAAATCCCGTACAATTATAATATAGTTATCAAATGGCTGCAATAATATATGCCAATTACCGAGTCGCAGGTGGCTGCGTTGTCTGATGTCTGTGATCTTATATAATCACATATTTAAAAGCTGATGACTTCCGCACGTCCATCATAGACTCTGCCTTAAACTATGAGTGAAGAATGACCATGGGCACGGGACAAGTCCTGGATGGCTGAGTGGTAAGAGCATTGGAGTATTAAGCCTAAGGTCCCGGTTTCTATTCCCGTGTCCAGGTGTCAATTTTCAGAATATGATATCTAAATGGTGTTAGAATATGATATCTAAATGGTGTTATCCTTACTAAAATGCATAAATGATAGCTTCGGCTATTTTATTCATTAATAATTTGAAGCTCAAATACATTTATTAATTTTTATATAATTTTTTATCTAATCAGTCCTTGGTTTTATTAAATTTTGGATCTTGCATACTTGTTTGGCATATTGATACCTTAAAATTCGACACGATAAATATTTTATTACCATTGATGATAATTGAGATATCATCAGAATAAGAATAAACTTAGGTTAAGGGGTGAGATGCGGGTGGCGGGTGGCGGGTTTCCTTCTTCTGAGAGTGATATTACTGACACCTTTTTGAACAGAATTTTTTTTAAGATGTCGAAAGGTAAATTGGTGTACTACTTGTGTTGCCAAGCTCATCTTATGAGGCAGAAAAAGTAATTTAGTTCACCACGTAATCAAAAAACCTACTTAAGATCAATTAAGACATAATAACGAATAGATCGAGTTTAAGTTTGTCTTGCACAAAAAGACATGTTGGATAGCATCGATATTAAAGAAACAACGAGGTTCTTTACTAAGAAAAACTAAAAAAGAAGATCCACCTTCAAGTCAATGCATTATTGATCAAGGTGATTCATCTATATAATTAATACAATAGATAAATAAGTTATCAATTATCATATGAAGTATTTGCTGTTCAGTTGGTAAAAAATTACTATTTTTCCTTTAATGCGAAGAAAAAAATTGTTTGTTTTCAGAGCTGTAACAAGGATAGCAGGTTTCAAATCCCCTTCCGAGAGTTTGAACAATAGTATTTTATCTTTGTTTCTCGTCAATGTCAAAGCTTGTAGCTTATTGGAATATATTACATTTGATAGTAGCTATTAACTCAATTATGTATTAGAACACTTTAAAATGCTTCATAATGTATTAATTTAAAAAAAGTTACAACTCAGTTTGGAGACATCACCACGAGCCAATGAAAGTACCACCCCCTTCCTCCTTTTCAACTTAAAACAGAAGTGGGTAGCGACTACGGTCTTAGTTAAATTTGTCACCCCGAATAAATAAGATATATCGACGCCTATGACTTGTATTGTCAATATTATGGACAAATGATGATCTGGTTAGCAAAAAATACCATTAAACTTATGCTCCGAGATAATCAAGATATGTTCACAATCTTTAACTTGAAAATAGAGATAGCCTTTAGTCTCAACACCAAAATCAATAAAAAAATAAATATTAATGATCACCAAATAGAGTTCAAATGAAAAATTTAAAATTAATCATCAAGGTCACTTATCATAAAAATAATATTATCTTTAATGGAAAAATTTAAAATAAATTAAATATAAAAGGCAAAAAACAGCTAATTAAATTAAACATTGATATGAGGCAGCGGCTTCGGAAGTTTTTTGAAAAGGTGGGGGCTCATTTGAGAGAGGTCCAGAGGTTTTGGCCGGTTACAATTGTTTGGCCTTGAATGACTTTTGATGCTTCTTTAAAGAAGTTTTATTTTTCACGTGAAATTCTTATTTGTGTTTCTTTTTTGCCATTTGCCAACATAGTAGGTAATTGGTTAGAGAGAAAAATACCACTCATTTTTCGTTCAGAAAATGATAACGGTATGTTTTTATTCTATAGGTAATTATATTATCCAGATATGCTGAAACCTTATTTGTGTAATAAGGGTGCTTAGCAAAAATAATAATATGTTTGGAACGTCTTGGATAACAAGCCAAAGGGATACTCGAAAGCCCTCCAGATATTTTAAGTAATTCAGATGCCCTTAAATTCCTCATAGAGTGGTCCTACTTTTGAAAAATTTACGAAATTTACACTCCCCTAAAATTCATTTGAAGTGGTTTTCACTCATTTTTTTTGAAAAATTTGCAGTATTCTAGAAGTTATTTAAATTTTGGTAATATTTTTTAAATTCAATTTCTCTGGACTTTATATGAAATGTCTTCCCCTGACCATTTTTTGAAAACTACATATCTTTAAAAACTTTTTGGAATGTTTCTTTAGTTGGCAAATAAAAAAATTATGTGTCTAGAATCTATTTTGTGTTGGTTTTTTTTAAATCGTATCTAGAGTTTAGTGCACACAAACAAAGAAATATAATTTATTAGATTTGTGCGTGTGGCAAGGTTCTTACTAATTCTCAGGACTACTCACAATGTATTAGTTATTTTATATTAAGGACACTGTAAGTGGAGGGCGTGAAATATTTACACATCAAAATGTCTTCATATAATACTTAATAGAGGAAAAAATCTCTCAAATACAGATATAATGTTCGTTTGTTCTTAATAGTTGGCATTACGAGTCAGTAATCTGCAATACTCAAAACAACCAATTACAAATCTTTGTTGTTATCACATTTTGAATTTACTCTGAGGCTCATGACAAATATTGGTCAAAATAAAGAGAATAGGAAACGGTCATATCATTTACACACTTTAATTTTATGAGTTGGAGTAAATATAATAATGTTTTAATAACCTGATACAAATCCCCTAATGTAGTTTCCCCGTCCATACCCCCTAACTACTGTCCACCCACCCATCATATAATCTATTGTCAATTAGTTAATCACATCAATTCATGCATGGATACATAATTGTCGTTTTACCAAATTTTTAACTATTAGACGTTAAGGTTCTCAATAATAACCCTTTATATTAACATGTAACTTAACCTAGTGATTAAGCAAAGATCCTATATTCTGGTGACCTTTTACTTTAAAATATATTATTAAGGGTAGCAGCTGATTATAATTTTAAGCCCAGGTATATTCTAATAATACATTTTTTTACGAACATTCAAAGAGTACTGAAAATACTTGAACTTTAAAATTACTTTACTGCCCTAGGTTTTCCAGGCAATGAATGTACATAATTTTCCAGTATTTTATAATAAAAGCTATAAATACAAAATATCATGATTTTAATTCCTTTTTATTAAATTATTCTTGGCAAAAATATCATCAAGAAATCACATTAATTAGGATAAAACTTATAATTTACACTTGATAATGTTCTAAATTTCACATTTCACAAATTATGGCAAAAAATTGAAAAATTCAGTGACATTTTACAATTTCCAAGACTGCTCCTTGACTTTTATTTCCCCACCTAACTAATTTAATAATATAGATTTTCCCTCTTTTCTATGTGAACTCAGCTCTTCCTGAATGTTATCAGTCTCACCTTCGCAGGTTACACTCTGATTCATGGGAGGAGTAAGGCGTAATTAATTTTGGGATGGTTCCAAATTGTAAGTTTATGACATAATGTTAAGACTTGTGAGAAATAAGAAAATTATTTAAAAATTGGCATTTAAACCTAATATGCATATATATATGTATATATATATATGTATATATATATGTATATATATATATATATTTAATACAAACAAAGTATATAGAATAATCAAATATAAAATCACAACAAAGATTTAACGTAGGTTTAAAAATAATAAAATATTTTATTAAAGCCACAACCAGAAAGCTTGTTTATTTACGTACAGTTTTTTAATTGTAAAAGGCTGGATAAAGATATGGCAAATTTAAAATTTGAACAGTGGTTGATAAACCGCCTAATGTCCACATTAGACTTAAAATTCAATAGTGAATTTTTATAAATTTGTTCTTATCTGTGTCATAAATGTCGATAAATATTTACCTTTGACTTTACTACTCTGTTTTCTTTAGTTAAGGTAATCACAAATAGGCCTAACGTTATTTAATAAATTTTGCAAGACCTTTTTTTTCATTGGAGAATAATCTAACTGCAAAATTATAGCTTTTCCGTTTTCTATTAAATTAATTATACATTTAGGGCACAATTAGTTAAAATGACCAAATGTATGGTCACAGTTGTAGGTTTTAATACACAGGTTTTGAATTTACTTGTTAAATATTGGGGGTGGGGGACCTTAAGATAGTCTCAGCCCTCAATATAAAGACAAATGGTGCTAAAGTCCCCCATTCGTCCCTGTTCCAGAGCTCCTGATAGGAGGATAGAAGGGCAAGGATACATACTTACGATAAAATTGTAAAATAAAACACAACAAAACACTAGCTTACGTAACTTTTTATTACATAGGTCCACTTCTCCAACACAAGGAAGTAAAACTGGAAAGTTTTTATAAAGTTATTATGCCTGACCCTATATATACAGGTTTTAATTAATAAAGACATACTTGGTTCTAGACGGCTATGATGGCGTCTCTACGGTTATTTATCGTTGATATACGTTTCACTTTAAGATATTCTAAACGTTGAGGGTGTTATTGTCATTTAACACTTTAAAACTAAAGATTCCCATACATGGTAATTCCCGGCATGATGCCAGGAGTGTAATTCAAGGTATTTTATTCCAGGCGGGCCAGGAATTGTCCACACACGTGCCACGATGAAACCCGCTAGACTCCACAGTTTAGCGATGGGATTTGTCCCTTGAGGTTGTAAAAATATCTAAAAGATTACTGCCGGGGCTTTGGTTTTATTTTTGATAGATAATTAAGTAAACTAGAAGCAACGACAAAATTTTGAGTCAAAACTTTTGTTACAACAAATACACACACACCTTTTTAGACATTTATCTTTAGCGTGAACAAGAAGTAAACTCTATGGACGATTATAAAAATTATTTGCATATGAGCTCCGAGTGTTTTCAGAGACTTCTGTCGATAGTTGGTCCTTTAATTTACAAAAGGAGACAGTGATAAGCAATCCCAGTAGATTGACTGATATCCACGCTTAGGTTTCTCACAACGACGAGATCTTTGTAAAACTTAAAGTTTTCGACTGCTTTATCTCCGCAATCCCTCGGAATGATCATACCCGAAACATGTGAGGCAATATTTGAAATGCTGAGAGAGGAATACATGAAGGTAACAAGTATCAGAATAATATTACAAATAAGAAATGCATGTATTTACGAAATACATGTAATTTTAACTAAACAAATGGTAAGCTGGAATATGACTAAACTCGCTTACAAAAAGAATGTTTAGAGAGTTTATTTTATGTTATTGTCCTGAAAACATACTAATACTTTAAGAATAATTTGTGGGACTAGGTTAACACTCGAGAGTGGAAGGCTATTTTTGAACAACTTCTCTGTAGTTACCTTGAGTGCTATATAAACCTTGATTGTAAAGAGGAAATTACACGTTGGGAGTGTTTACGTGAGGAAACTCATTAAGACTGTTAAACATTCCAACGAAAACCGACTCATTGATAAGTTTCCCGCAAAAATTCGTTGCTAATCGTTCATTCTACGCATTTTGGCAGCCACAATATTAAAGTAGGAGTCAACCACGTCTCTGTTAAGAGCCTATTCAGCCTTGGCCCGTATAAGCTTTTTCGTAACCTCTTTTGGAGCACCGATCTTTTTAGCTACTAGTTTCCTGCCTAGAGCTGTTTTTTGTGATGGAGTAAGCTTAAATAAATCCTGGAAAAAATACTTTTAGGTTTTGAGCATGATTACATCAATAAATAATAGTATAAACATAAAATTATGTGATTTTTTATTCTGATGATTTTTTCCCAAGCAACGAAATGGAGTGGATAGAAATATTACCAGATTTCTATCAAAGATGGAACTATCCTAACTGTGGAGGTGCGCTGGATGAACGTCACATATCAATTAATAAACAAACTCATTGTCGGTTGTGACGCCCACATTGAGCGCAGGAAGCGTACCCAAAGAACAACCATGAGGTCACAAGAGAAACATAGTTTTATTTCAGTTGGTTAAATTACAATGATAGAGTTGATACAATAGTATAGTTTACATAAAAGGCTTAAAGAACCTACGTTTATTCTGGCAAAATATTGACTGAGCCACCACAACATACAAAATATTTACCACCCACCACAGAGGGAACGTTAGAGTGAATGTTTGATGTCTAGATTCAAATTTACCGCCCAAGGGCCCGCTTACATCCATAAACACAAGATGGCTGACACATATAGTTTTGAGTGCACATAGCAAAAACTGGCGATTAAATTAAATATGTAAGATAAAGTTCCCATTGAATTTAGCTTTATATTCCTACAAATATATACATGACTTAGTGGCCGAATATTTTATACACAGATCCCAACAATGGCCGTTGAGTGTTAATCCTAAGTAACGAAGCATAACCTAATATTACAAATAAGTTTTAGGTGTGTACAATAAGTTCCGCAAACTCCCGTTGCACCCATGATAACCTAATTAAACAATTAATTGCACATAAAATACCCTCATAACTAAGTGAGCGTATATCGTCTTAAAACACCCAAGATTATATCAAACGAACGCTCAGATACGCTAAATCCAAGGCTTGGGTGCACCTACAGTTAAAGGCGTACTAAGTCTAACATGAACTCCCCTAGAAAATTACTATTATAAATCCGTGGTTCACCCACGTCAAACCATATTAGACTCCCCATTCATAAACATGAAAATATTAAGGAACCTCCAAACCGTAATTTTGAATAATACCCTCCCCATATTTAAATTCAAACAGAATTTTGAATAAATTCCCAAATATTAGTTCTAAACCAGCGCCCTCACCTGGTAAGAGCCAGTGACACAATGATTGACATTCAAAATAACAACCCGCTGTTTTATAGCACAAACAGGTCATACACGTTCTCAGTAGAGGGGGAAAGGAAGGAGAATACACAGAACAAAAGGAAGGGTGAAGACTAGCGCTCTGGACGTATCGCGGATAGCCCAGAAATTACTCGGTGAGACTAGAACATCCCAGAAGCGAAGTCGGATGTTAGCGAAGTCAGGTTGGGAACTAGTTTATTGTGGGCTGGGCCTGGACTTCCTGCGAGACGCTGACTTGGTTCGCGTCTCAGTCTTCTCTATCCAAGCCACGGGAGTGAATTTGTTGGTGCGTTTGTGTGTGTCCCATCCAACGGGGAGAGGTCTTGGTCAGCCTTGGTGAGTGTAGAGCCTCCATATTACCGGGTTGTAGATTTTAGATGCTTGTTATTTGGAACATCGCTACACGGTCTTACTATTATAATTAAAAGGGCTACATTAGTATAGTCCTGTTGGCTTTGACAAATCTAATTATGAATCTATAATGATAGATGTTGGGACAAATGGGAGTGTATCTGAGGGTGGAGTTATGTAGAGTACACCTTTTGATTTAAAACCTAGAAATAGAAAGATCAAACTGACAATCAACACAAAAACTCTTAATTCAATTAGTTTTTTATTTAAAAAGAGTTGAGGGTCTTAGCCTTTATGAACATTTCCTCAAAACTTTTACTATGCATGAACTTAATCCAGAAAGAAAGGTATATAACTACTGTTATAAAAATTCGTTGGGTATTATGGCAGATATATTCCATGTATTGTATACAACAATGTATCCATAGAAAGCTGAATCTGTAGTTAAGGTATGTTGTATCTTGCACAACTAACTTATAAAAATTTGTAGAGTTGCATACTCTTCATCTGATCTCTTAGATAATGAAGACATTGAAAGTGGCAGATTAACAGAAGCTGCATGGCGAATTGAACCACCTAAAACTACCTTCAGTGAACTACAAATAATTCCTGCATGAAATTCCACCAACAAAGCCAGCCAAAGCTATTATTAGTGAGGATTGCTCCATCTAGACATCATATTCTGATTGATATATTTATGTGGTAAAGTTAGATAATGTAAAATAACGGTTCAGTATTGAACATTCTGGTGGAAAAATTTCTAGAATTATCCATTAATATTTGATATTTATTGAGTGTTGTTATATTAGTGAAGTCAGCAGTTTCAATATTGTGTGAGAGCATTATTATGTATTTCTTTTTTAATGGTTGCTATTACCTCACATAACGTGCATGTACATTCACCAAGGTCACAAATGTTCGTGTTCTCTTTCAGTAAAATGATTATTTATAGTTCTCAGAAAGGCATTGATAATGACCTGGATGGATATTTCCCGTTTATTTGATTGCGTGCAATATCTTTAGATTGTCAAAAGCACTTAGAAAAACAATTAATCAAAAAATATATGTTAAAAGAATGAGAGTAGAAATAATATAAACGATAATATATATATATTATTTGAAGTATTTTAATTAATTTTCACTTTTTTTATGGTGCAATGATATTATTTTAATCAGTCCTTTACATTTAATACGCTATGATATTTAAAACTATACTATATTTGATTACTTTGTTTGCTTTAGAATGACAAACTATTTTATCACACTTCCATACTTCTCTAAATTAGAAAGGCTAGGATCCTCTTTGGATGTAAACAAGGGTTGGTAACGGAGGAATGGTTCATGCGCTGTACGTAAAAAAGTTCTAGAATACAAAAATCTGGTTCGAGGTACATTTTTACCCACGGTAACTCACCCAAGTCTCTGTTGGGACTTTGTATTGTTAACATACCTTTTCCGCGTCAGGCATTCTGAGTAATCTTTTATTAATCCAGCTCTCCGTGACTCAAATCTGCGTTCGAATGTTCTAACGTGCTACTCTTGCAGTTGCCTATACTGCCCATTGCGGGGATATCAAGGTTCGAATCTCGGTCGAGAATACTGGGGGTTATTTTTCCCAAATTGTTTTCCACTCTTCACCCTCTCAAATGAGGGTACAATTCCTATTTAAATAACCTTCATCGTAATTAAAATAACCAGAATAATTATCACAAACGCGTATAACGTGTAGTAAGATATGGTGTTAAACAAATAAGAAAAAAAATTGTTTTAATCTGTGCAACCCCCGTCGATATTTATTTTGTGGGATATCAGAACGCAAACCATCCATTAGTATTAATTAAGTGATTTTAATACCAGTTTTAAATAAACTTATAATAAAAGGGAGTGTGTCTGAAAGTGTTTGTGTGTATGCGATGCCCAGCAAAATAATCTACAGGCAAGCAGAGATATAACATTTTTAACTTAGGGGTACGGAAAAGGGGTGAAAGCACCTCGAAGCCGGATTTCTAAATCTTTAAATAGAATTTTAATTAGGCTATTGTTAACACATTTTTGAAGAAAATATTGTTAATCTGGTTTAGGATGACATATATATAGAGAGTGCACGATACACAGTATCACTGTTTCTTCTGGTTTTGTAAACCTCGGAAGAACGCTCTTGCATATACAAAGCCTTGCTACACGACTTCTGGGGAAAAGTCAAGACACGTAGCTAGCAGGCTTGAAAAATAATCAGTGTATACTTCAAGATACATAATATACTATGTAAATACTTAAAATATATATATGCATATGATACCTAGTACTTACTTAGATTACTTAGTAAAAGCAATTTGGGATCTTTATGGATACGACTCATTGAATATACTTGTGAGCTAAACAAAAGAAATATACTATGTAATTACTTAAAATATATATATGCATATGATACCTAGTACTTACTTAGATTACTTAGTAAAAGAAATTTGGGATCTTTATGGATACGACTTATTGAATATACTTGTGAGCTAAACAAAAGTGTATTAAACCTTTTTTAATTTGTTTATTTACAAATGTTTCATTCAATGAGGCTGTATTTATATGTCTAATACTTGATAAAATTGATAATTTCCTTTGCTAAAATTAGTATAATTTATATTACTTTGAAAGTTTTTAAGTTTTATGGTATGTTATGAAGTTGAATACCTACAATTTTTTAATTTGAGGTTGGTTGGATGCTTGGAAAATTAATGAAAGAGAAATAGTTCAAGAATCGAAAATCGAGAAATCGAGGTTGAACTTATGCATTGGAATCTAGGTATAGTGTTATCATGACATCTCTAATAATTATAAAATTTAAAACTAGGAGTCAACATTTTTTTAACTTAACTAGAGAGCAATGTTTTTTGTTGTATTTTGCTGGTGTATATTAATTCGTTTACATATATTACGAGGTTCGAATATATATCTTTATTTTTAAATAATAGAGCGAGAATGTCCATGAGGAGTTCAGTACTTTTTATTGTTTTATGTATTAATAAGATATAAAGTACGTCTTCAGGCTTTGATATAATAAGAGCTATTGGAACTTTTAAGATAAAATATCTGTCATAATATTAGCATAAGGCTATTATGCTTAACAATAGCATGCTATTTTGTGGGTGTTTGATGATGGATTCTTATTAACACTACAGTATAGATCAAACAAACAAACAAAACATCTGTTAGATTCAAAAATGTTCATTTTTCTTTCTAAATAATTTAAATACGATCAGTTAAATATCAATTTACTTTAAATATATGGTTTTATCGATTTTCCTTTTTGTTTGAAAGTATCCAAATCGACGGAAAAAAATCTAGACAGGGATTTTACTTGTGTCATTATTATGATTATCCATAATCCTCATTGCTTTTGATAATTATTATATCTTAAAATGATATTGTGTTGTACAATAGAATAAGTTATGAAATTATTTTTTATTTCTAAGATTATTAATCTATAAAGTGATGAATAATGTGTATATTATAACATTTATTTTTATAAAAGTTATATATTAAATAATTATTTTTCTAATATATTTATAAATCGTGATACAATACAAACAACATATTTATGTGTATGTGCTTTAGGAAAATTTTTTATAACGTTTCATTCGTGAATTACTTCATGTTCCCATCACACATGTGTCCGGATACCCCTAAAAGCTGATGGGGCTCCTATAGTTGAGGATTCGCATTTATGTACAATACATATAATTATGTTTAAGTTAGGAGTGTTACTAATAGGAATGAACTCACCCTAACAGATAAGTTAGAGAAAATAAAATTTGACAAACAATCAAAATATTTAGACAGGTTTGGTTTTCCGGTTATTACTAATTTTGAAACTACGAGTTCTATTAACTTCTAGTGTACTAATTAAAAAAGCCTTTTAAATTTTTACCTTAATTGAGAATGTAATTTTTATTTCTTAATAAAAGCTCTGAATTGTTGTGATTAATTTTTTTTTTTAGTCTATAAGATGTTTCTTATCAGATAGTATATTAAATATATTATATTAAGTTGATTCAGTCCACCAAACATAGACGTGCGCATTACAGTTCATTAGAATGTGCATAAAATGAATGTCCTCCTGTGTAAGTGGATATAAGTAGTAAACCCAATAGGGAACGATTAATGAAAACACCTTCGTTGTATTCGCAATCAACACAAGCAAAGTTGAGTCTATTACAATTGAGAGTAGCTTTTATAAAGGAACTAACACACATTCCGCTGTGAATGTGCATCTGCCTCAGCACAAGGACAGTAAAAACGGCAAGCTAACATTAATTCAAAGTTAGGCAACAATATATATATATATAATCCATCTAGCCTCACGACTACTAGACGTAGATCTGAAACGCATTAACATTAATAATAGCTAACAATATCAAATTCTTGAAAGTCCTATTTTAAAGAGTTATTTCATTGGTAGTTAAATGAACTACCTAGCAAGAGTTAACTTCATATAGAGAAATGAAACACACAAATTAATCTCCTAGAAAAGGAACTATCATTTTACAAATAGTAAAAGGTGAGCTACCAGGAATCTAGACTGTAAAGATACTATAGCCGGACTATTCCTACTTGGTACTGCCAGGACTATCAATATTATATTTATACTCTCACCCTATCTCGGGCAAACTGTAATTAGTACCAACAATATATGTATTAACTAATACAAACGGTGCTTGAAGGGGGCCTGAGACTAAGCACTATCCTCGCGTGCCACTAATACAAACTATTAGTGTTCCAACAGTTTTCGCACCGTAAATAGGTACACTAACAATAAATAATAGTGACTAGTATCAATCACAGACCTAATTAGGTCACTGAACAAAGCGTTAAATAACCTGATTTCCACGATTAAGCTATCAAAAGCATGGCAACACAGTTTAGGGAGTCATGACTTATCCTTAGAATACACAATGTCGTATGTACATAGAAACAGTCAGAAACATTGCCATACTAAATCATGTCCTACGGAACTAGTTAATTTGAACATCAAGTTCATCGTTCAAAACTAAGACTTAACGGCATATAAAAAGATCAGAATCTCTGATAAGCCATACTATAAGGCATTCACGAGCTAAGTTTACCTGAATGACAGCTCGATGTGTTACTAGAAGTAGTCCCTAATGTATCCCTACGCCAACAGCTGACATTTATCACTTTGGATTACTGTAATGAAAACATATAGTAATATATTAATGTGATAGTTAACCACAATGATTTAGGCAAATCTTATTTATATATTTATTTTAGGTCGGACACAAAGTTTATCTATAGTTTTATTCCACTTAAAAAAATATTCACACCACTTTCAAAAAAAACTTCTAACGAACATAGCCTCAAAATGGCGATTGACGAATTTAAATCATATGATTGAACATAACGGTAAACAAGTTTTTTTACAATGATGCCGACACGCAGTTGATGAAAATACTTTATTCAGATAAATATTTTAATAACAATAATATTTAGCACTGCGTCTTATTACTCGTTCGAGTTATACACTTTGAGTAATAATTACTCAAATGGATTAGGAATTGGGAAGGTTGAATTAGAGGAAGTGAACCCACATTTGCGTGGATGGAGAGTGGAAAACCATTAAGAAAAACCACCCCAGTTCACCCGACCAAGATTCGAACCTCGATCTCCCCGTCCTCAGAAGCCGAGCTCAACACGACAAGCGCGTTAGCCAACTACGCCACAGAAGCGGGTAAATATTTCATAATACGATAAAATAATCATAAAATCATGTATTGTATGCAAAAAAAAGAAAGACAAAAATGTTATCTTTTCCAAGTAAATACAATGCCTGTATTAAAAGGTATTGATCTATGCACTATATTACACAAAATCAGTAACGTTCCAAAACGAAAAATAAGTACTTTTAATTATGTTCAAAATATTGTTTCGAGTTGTACAAAAAGAAATTATTTAAAAAAATGAAATAGTATGAGAAAACTTAAATTTACGTTATTTTAAATGTAATATATAACAAGTAATTAAAGATATATACATTTATAACAAAACTGTGATATTTTACAAGTGTTGGCAACCCAAATCCTAGGCATATGATTTTCGAACTGTCATCCAGGTAAAAACCTATCGTGAATGGAATTTATGTCATATGAATCTAGTGACAAGCACTGACTGCAAACGAGAAGGTAGCGGGGAACGTTGTCCTTAAAAGTTATAACGGGAAAATTCTCCCTCCCCTGTGTTCATCAAGGGGGAAGGATTGGCGACAAATCCCGGCAGTCGGGCAGTGTGAGTTCTGGCCTTGGAGCAGCAACTAGGCTGTTACTGTACGTGAACACGGAATAAAGAAATATTACATGAATATAGAAAAAGAGTATTACAACTAACATTGAAAATTATTTATATGCATAGAAAAACACGTCAGAAATTCTGACACAAAAAAATGTAATATGGACATAGAAAAAGAGTAAGAACTCTACAACACTAGACTATGACTTATGGGCATAGAAAACCACGTCAGAAACTCTGACACAAAAACAAATTCATATCGACATAGAAAAACGAGCATTAAAACTCTAACATTCTTTCCTCATACAAATACTCAAAGTGACTGTCATAATTTATTCTACAACGTGGAGATGAGAACAACGCCACACACATCGTGACTACCAGTTGTCTAGTCCACCGATGTAGGATTACGTCAAAGATATTCCTTCGTCGAAATGATACAATATAATATAAAATGTGCATCAAGGAATGGCTGCTATATACAAACAGATCTTCACCCATAGATGTATTAACATTCCCTAACCCAGTACAGAGCACCACGTATTTAGAACTATATGATTAGTACTAGGTCAAATGCGGCCTTCAAACGGAGATCATTTGCTAAGCGCAACAAAGCTAAAAGTGTTACGTCACTCGGAGAATTTTTATTGATAGTATGATAATTATTAACAAGACGATGACATCAGGATTTAACTATATTGAAAACATATTATTAAAATAAAGCAGTTACAAAATAATAATAATAATAATAATGATAATAATAATAAACCCATAGTAGAGCAATTAACAAGATGATGACGTCAGGATTTTATTATACTAAAAACATATTATTAAAATAAAGCAGTTACAAAAAATAGTAATATATACATAGTAGAGCACAGAAAATGAACATTATTAATGGGTTTTATTATGCAATATATTTTGACAAACACTACTACACAAAGATCGCATTCTTTTATGGCTTTTTATATTTTATATTAATTTTTTATTTTTTTTTGTATCTTTAGTAGAAAGTTGCCCAGCAGAAATTATTTTAGACCCACGCCTAACTACTTGTCTTCTACGTGACAATGAAGTCAACTGAACTTTGATATAGGAAATTCTTTGCCTGCTTGGACAATAACTTATTAGTATCAAAGTGTCAGTGACTTGTTATTTTGTTTCAACATTCCTCAATTTTTTAATAAAGTTTTGGATGATTATGTGAAAGACTGCAGTTTTTAGAGAGTTATATTATACGCGCTAGCTAATTGTTCAATTCCTGTTTAGTTTTGTCAAACTCTCCAATGGGGAGTTCTAAAGCTCCAGAACTTAGAAAAAGCGGTGTGTTTGTGGATTCCTCTTCCATTATACCCAAACACTAGCAAGAATTTCCTAATCCATACTTGAAAGAAAATTTGCTGGCGGGCACTTTGGTCCTAGGGCAAGTACACCCACTGTAATAATTGTATTTGGGATGAATCCTCACCTGACTAAAAATATTTTCTATGTCAGATGTAAATGCTATCTGATGTTTATGAAACCTGATAATTGTGAATCAAAGATAATATTGAGCCACAGGAGTGATTTAAGCTGCAGATAGTTTTTATTTTACCAGATACTTCGAATACGACACGAGTCTTGATTGTAGAACTTTTCCACTTGAAAACAAGGTGGTTTGTCATATCATAGCTCTGGTCATCTTGTTTATCACTATTTTCCTTGTTACAAAGGGTTTCCAACTCTTGTACGAACTTTATGGATTTTAGAAGTAATGTTTAATTGTTTTCCAATATTTAGAAGCGAAGTGTGGCCATTAGTTTAAATTTCTCAAGTGTATTGTATTATTTCATTGGAAAGTCTCAACATATATTCCTGAATCCTGTTTAGTGTTATGATCTTCGAATAGTATATCATATTCCAGTTCTTGGAGAGAGAAAATTACTTGCATAATTTCTTCAAGCTACCAAAATTCATTTATCTGAAGTTCAATGTGTCATCATTTAAATAGAATTTCTACAGTGACTGATGAATAGACTTCTAAGACTAAATACCCGAAAGATTGCAGATTTTTTGGATGTGTCTTCTTCTTCAACCGGAGATATTGAATAAAATATTCCGTGATAGAATATGTTTGAAAAAACAATGTTGAGTGTGAACTGTATGTAAGTTTCAAAGAGAATCCTTATCATGCGCTTGGGCAGTATCTAGGAATACTAGAATTTTAGATTTAAGTCTGATTAAATAATATCTGGACTGCTGAGGATTCAATTTATTTGGTGATTGCTTCACCCTTGGAGTATTGTACCACGATTGGTTCTATGGATCTCTGTTGTCATGATGCAACAACCTATTACGGTATTTATTGCAAAGGTATTGGACAAATTATTCTATAATTGCAGTAATAACGTGTGAGATGAACAAATTCTATATAATTTCTTCTCATACTCCACCATCCAATATTAAAACTATTGTTGTAAATTAATTGGAAGAAATCAGTACTTCTGTATATCTTGTGAATACCATTACATAAGCAATATTGTTCTGATGTTAACAAGTAGAACTGTTGTAAATATTTTTGTTGGCTTGTCTTCTCTTGAAGGATGAGCTCTCTGTTGTCTCCTGTTTGGCCACTCATAAAAATTGTTGAACACAGCTGTAATATTAGATAACGTTTATTTTGAAACGCTAACAAATCATTAAAAGTTACATTTGCTTGCTGAACATATTGGTTCTTGATAGCCTTTATCAATATTTTCTTCTCAAAATGAGATATAATAATTTAATTTTTGATACCATATTCTATGCTTAGCACAGATTATGTATATACTCTCCAGTAATTGCGTTACATATTCACATACTATGAATTTTTAACATTGTATATATACTTCGAGAGTTCGCGAACTACAGTAAAATATGACTTCGATGACGCAATATTATTTATTATATACTTGACTTCTAACTTTAGAGACGATACAAAATAATATTACTTCTCAATCTGATGTGGATCCTCCTTTAACATTTAAAGAATTTCAAACGTGTCCTAAAAGATCATCCAGGATTTATCATAATCTATGATTGTTAGGGTTAACGGTTTCAATAATTTGGATTATTTTAGATTGAATTAACGTGAAATCTTCCGTTAAGGATCCTTATCTGCTCAAATTTATTTGTATGAGTGTGGGAACTGATGGCCGCAAATCTATATTAGCACATATGTCTACGCATGATAAATCTTTCTTCAATATACTTCTTCTCTTAATAAGAGCAATTTTGTGGATTTCATTAATAATTTGATTGGTTTTATTTAATACATAACCAATAGCACATTAATTATTAAAATGATATTCAATTTGAAGTAAAGTGGCGTTCCAACAATCAATTGTAGCAATTAACTATGGTTGATGCAAGGATGATTATTGTTTATGTTATGCTGGCTACTGGCACAATTAGCGGGAAATGTTGGAACTAAATATATTATATAGTTGAGGTTAGTATACATATTGGATTCTTAACTATGTATACAATATCATTTGAAGACGTAGTTGCGTCAAAACACAACACAAAATCCCACATGATACCATATTCTATGCTTAGCACAGATTATGTATATACTCTCCAGTAATTGCGTTACATATTCACATACTATGAATTTTTAACATTGTATATATACTTCGAGAGTTCGCGAACTACAGTAAAATATGACTTCGATGACGCAATATTATTTATTATATACTTGACTTCTAACTTTAGAGACGATACAAAATAATATTACTTCTCAATCTGATGTGGATCCTCCTTTAACATTTAAAGAATTTCAAACGTGTCCTAAAAGATCATCCAGGATTTATCATAATCTATGATTGTTAGGGTTAACGGTTTCAATAATTTGGATTATTTTAGATTGAATTAACGTGAAATCTTCCGTTAAGGATCCTTATCTGCTCAAATTTATTTGTATGAGTGTGGGAACTGATGGCCGCAAATCTATATTAGCACATATGTCTACGCATGATAAATCTTTCTTCAATATACTTCTTCTCTTAATAAGAGCAATTTTGTGGATTTCATTAATAATTTGATTGGTTTTATTTAATACATAACCAATAGCACATTAATTATTAAAATGATATTCAATTTGAAGTAAAGTGGCGTTCCAACAATCAATTGTAGCAATTAACTATGGTTGATGCAAGGATGATTATTGTTTATGTTATGCTGGCTACTGGCACAATTAGCGGGAAATGTTGGAACTAAATATATTATATAGTTGAGGTTAGTATACATATTGGATTCTTAACTATGTATACAATATCATTTGAAGACGTAGTTGCGTCAAAACACAACACAAAATCCCACGGAAGACCACTCTTGAATAGACAAGGGAATAAAGGACAAATTATAAAGATAGCTCTGGGGATGTAAGTATTTTCACCTGCTGTAGAGCTCGCAGTTTCATTATGACTCCTTTGTTAAATATAAACATTCTTTTGGTAGGGTTGTTGGGTTTTATATGTAGAGTTCAGGAGGAGATAAGAGTTTTGTTCTAACATGCAGTCATAAATATTCAATATACGCGAGAAGCAGCATGTAAGAGAGTTTAACATGCTTAGTTCTGTTTTTCAGTAGAGGATGGTATTCTTCAGGTTTTAATAATCAAATTGAAAGCAGGTCAGACAGTCGACAATTCACTTCTAAAACAATACATGTGGAAATTTGTACTAATGTACATTATAGAAAAAAAAGCTCAAGAACAAACACGAATATCATTGATTAGACACGTATACGAAACCAAAACATTTGTTATAATACACACAGACACACGATGGGTGAGATCCCTCTCCAAAATGAAGCAGTACAATTTAAGGTTTGCGGTCAACTGGGGTATCCCCACAACCGGTCGAATAAACACTTCTCTACCAGAAGAGGAAAAGGGGGAACGAAGATAATCCTAAAATGAAAAACTGAAATCTTCGGGTATATCCAAACAATAAAAACGGGCCTAGCAGCATGAACAAGATTCAATAATCAAAAACATCCAAAAAACATCACACTGCCGACAATTGTAATAATCATATGACGATTTAATGATAATTACTTGGTTTTTCTAAATATACCAATAGTTCTTGTTGTATCCAGCCCTGTGGACCATGAAAACATGTTATCTTTTTAATCGCCATCATTAGTCGACTATAATGTTATAAATATAGAAAACCACAATGTTAACACCATTAAGCTATGAGTTTATTCTTCTGGTATAAAATTTATCCTTGCCAAATATTTATTTTCTTCCAAAGTATAATATGTTTTCTAATTTTCACATAAATTTGACTAATAGCCTTTATTGGATACAATTACCTCAAATATGTAAGATATATTTCATTTAAATACTTTTATAGCCTTTCTTCCTCCAATTAAAACTTGATACATCTGTTAAGTGTAATCTTTAAGAACAATAAAGGTTTGAAAATATTGTTTGTTTTTTATTCTTGACTAAATAAATAGTTTGTAAAAGCTGTAAGTTTCCTTATGAATTCCTGTGTTTTCTTAGATTAGTTTATTTTAATAAATTGGTTCAAAAGCTATAAACGTCACCCCCAGATATTCATAGATACAATTTTCACATATCATTTCTTTTAAGTCAACATAAAGAAGACTAAGATCGTTCTATTAATCAATAAGAATTAATTTGAGACTCATCCTCCACCGATAGTGTTGTTTCAGTATTTTCCTTATCTAATGTAACATTGTGTTTACGGGATCGCAAAATGCCCCAAGATGTGTAGCTACATTGTAATATTCCTCTTCAAGGCGTTAAATATTCGGCGTGGGGTGAGATTTATTATTCATATAAATAAAGTCTGTTCAAAATATATATATTATTTTATTTGAACATAATATTAAAATCCCATCATTAATATGAATTCATGGGTCACTATCTGAAATCACACGTAGTAAATATCGAAGGGAGATACCTGGATTTCCACAGGGTGATTTATTCTTAAATTTTAGCATTGCGTATTATTAATTGTTAGGCTTATACGCTTATGTATTAATTACGTTAATTGTTTTAGGAAAAAGGAAAATAGTATCAATAGGAAGTGCTTACACATTTGCGTGGAAAGATAATAAGAAAATAATTTATGAAAAAACTAGTCAGTTCACCCGACTGATAATCGAATCTCAAGCAGTCCAGTCTACAACCATAGTAGTGCGTTAGATCATGCTGCCACCAGATAGGATCATGGTGAGTTGGATTAATAAATGTTAGCTCAGAATGCAGGATGCGGAATAATCGTGATAGAATCACAAGGTCTCAACTACGATTGGCGTGAGTTAACGGAGGAGAAAATGAACCTTGAATAAGATATCTGGTTTCTAGAACCTTCTACGTAGAAAGAATTTTAATTATTATTATTATTATTATTATTAATAGCACCGCGTCTTACTACCCGTTCGGGTTATACGCACTTACGCTAATGTGTAATGGTAGGGTGATTGTGAGATGAAATGGAGGACCTACAGTTTAACGTGGAATCCGAACCACGGTGGAGACCTGGTATTCCTCACATTCACAAGATGTCTTGTCAGAGGTGAAGGAAGGGTTTGGTAATCAGATAAATCTTTGCCGGGACCGGGGATCGAACCCCGGCCGCCAGCATAAAAGGAATTTTAATCCTGCTACATTAAAATCCCTTATTTATTTAGAAAGAGCACTCCAAACTGTCTAGGTAAGAGAAGTATGGAAAAGTGATGAAATACTGTGCAATACTAAAGCAAACAAAGTATAATAATATAGTATAATTTTTAATATCCATAGAGCATTAAGTGCATAAAATGATATGAGTATAATGGACTGAAAACAATAAAAATATACTGTATTAAATTATAATACTTTTTTATTAGCATAGGCCTTGTTTCGAATCTAATTCCATTTAACACACTATATTTAATTTATTGTTTTTCATAGTGCTTTCGACAATCTAAAGATATTGCACGCAATCGAGTAAACGAGCAATATCCATAGAGGCCATGTGATATTATATGTTATACCATGAGCTATAACAATAATTAAAAATAGGAATTACATAAAAATACTCTCCCACATTATTAAAATTGCTGACGTCAATAATATAAGTGGTTTCACACAAAACTAAATATAAATGGACAACAATTCTAGAAAATTGGTTCTCACCGATATTTCATTACTCGTCCATTATTTCACAAGTGCTAACTTGACTACATGAGTATATTATTTCAGATGTATCTAATATACTATACATTACGTCAGTGTTCCATGTTATACCAAGAGCTATAACAATGATTAAAAATAATAATAACATATAAATACTCTCCCACATTATTAAAATTGCTGACGTCAATAATATAAGTGGTCCCACTAAAAACTAAATATAAATGGACAACACGTCTAGAAAATTGTTTCCCACCTATAGTTCATTCCTCGTCCTTTATTTCATACGTGCTAAATTGACTACATGAGTATATTATTTCAGATGTATCTAAGATACTATACTTTACGTCAGTGTTTCTGAAACATTTTAATACCGCACATTAATCTCTCTAGTTTTGATAATTTTAACAATAGGTGACTATATATGTTTTCAAATTGGAAAATAATGTGTGATCATTTGAAAAAATAAAATTCTAAACAACACAAGCTAAATTTCGACACATAATTAATTGTGAAACAAGAATTTATATATAATTACACCAGTTTAAGAGTAATATCACCATTTTCAGATGAACTATAACAATTCAATAAAATACCGTTTACTACCATACAGTTGGTGAAACATTTTTATGCTTAGTGAAAGTCACATAGTGGTCATGCCAAACAGAGTTTACTGCTCCCAGTATAAAACGTACATTTAGTTTACCAGGAAAGTTGGCATGCATAATTTGTTTGTTTACACTGTGTAAGGCCTATTTAATAGGACAATGGTGGAGTTCGTCATTACAAACTTTTAACGTAAACATTAAAACAGTGTATTAGTAACAGTTAACTTACGTCAAAATCTTTCTTCGTCACTTAAAGATATTTTATTGTCACGTATAAAACAACAGTCATGGATAAATACAAACATGAATTTTAATTACTATGATTTGATAATTGGATAATTTAATTTGTATGGCTCAAAGATGGAGAAGTCGATTGTAAAAAAGGAAGTGTGCCAATAAAATCGTATTGCAGAGGAAATAATTCAAATATCTATCTTTTATAATTATAATTTATAACTGCAAAATTTGAAATTTTACTACATATAGAACCAAATAAAAAAATAATTATTATTGAATATTTCTGTTGAAGTATTTTTTATCAATTAATTTATTTTAAAGTGTTGAATATAAAGATGTGTTTTTTCAATTTTGATCATGATCTAAATATTTAGATACTCATGATACCAATGTTCATATAAAATAACGTATGAAGGACAAAATTTCGACAAATAGAATGTGAAAATAAATAAAGGACCGTAGCACGAGATTTGTTTTGATTAATCAGAAGATCAGAAGATGGATTTTACATGGATTTTTTATTTCGTTGCACTTCTTTTTAATGCAAAATACAACAAATGGAATGTGTAAATAAATAAAGGACCGTAGCACGAGATATGTTTTGATTAATCAGAAGATCAGAAGATGGATTTTACAAGGATTTTTTATTTCGTTGCACTTATTTTTAATGCAAAGTACATTACGAACAATTCTATTCTAAAAGAAGTGCAGCCCTTATCATCACAGATTCAAGAAACATGGAGTAAAACAACAACATCATTGATACATTTAATACGTGATAACTCTGTATGTATACATGGTCCCATCGTAGTTATTAAACACACAGATGTTGATGTTAAATTTATTGATGGTTTTCTTCATCACGTACACTACAATAACTTACAACTGGTACTGGTTCAAAATGACACGCTTCTACCAGAACGAGAGGAAGCTCTTGATAATGCCGGTAAAAGTGAAGTTTTTATTTATATTTTAGACAAGCTTGAAGAAAACTGCTTTGTAAACTCTGCATACCCAAATCAATGAATTAAATATGTGGAACAATAGAGGATATTTCTTCATAATCATAACGAGTGTGGTTTCTGAAATATTTCCACATGCTGAAAGAGTATTCAAACAGTGTTGGGATGAGTATAAGTTATTGAATATTTTTGTTTTATTTTCACTGCAAGAAAATACTTTGGTAAAATTTCAATCTCCAAGGAAACTGGTAAGTCCTGGAAATGTCCAAGTATAAACTCTGCATACCCAATCAATGAATTAAATATGTGGAACAGTAGAGGATATTTCTTTATAATCATAACGAGTGTGGTTTCCGAAATATCTCCACATGTTGAAAGAGTATTCAAACATTGTTGGGAGGAGTATAAGTTATTGAATATTCGTGTTTTATTTTCATTGTCAGACAATACATTTGTCAAATCTAAATCTTCATGGAAACTGGTAAATTCTGGAAATGTCCAAGTGCTCACTTACAATCCATTCAAAGGTATCAAGGACCTTATCAATATACCTGTAAATAATTGGAAGGAAATGTTGCCTTCGGAGAAGTTGCGTGACCTTCATGGATATCCTTTGAAAGTCTGCATTGCCCCTTATCCCCCAAAGATTTTTGAGAGCATCGATTCAAACGGTCAGAAGACATTGAAAGGTACTAATGGACATTTGCTATCAGCAGTTCTTAATCACATGAATATGACTCTAATAACTATACCTCCAATTAAAAATATAAATAACTGGGCGTTTCCTTACGATGATGATGAGTCTTCTTTAGATATATTCATCAATGGAATACCAGATATAGATGGAATATCGGCAAGCTATACATTATCTAAATTTGGTGCAATGACATACCCCCAATTAAAAATATAAATAACTGGGCATTTCCTTACGATGATGAAGAGTCTTCATTAGATATATTCATCAATGGAATACAAGATATAGATGGAATGTCAACAAGCTATACAGTATCTAAATTTGGTGCAATGACATATCCTCATGATCATGAAGTATATACCTGCCTTGTTCCGAAGGCAAAGCTGATACCCAGATATATGAATCTGATCCTACCTTTCAGAGAAGAAACTTGGTGGATCTACTTAGTGACATTTGGTGTCGTTGCGATTGCAGGTAAATTACTTATTACATTCAACACTCTACATGGAGATGATGATGCAGACAGAAGTGTACTACTGGAAACGTATCAAGTCATCGTAACTGGCACCACAACAATATTTCCAATACATACGTCACAAAGATTTTTCTTGTTGCTATGCTTGATATATAGCCTAATAATGAACAATGCCTACCAAGGTTCCTTGACAAGCTATCTTACTCAACCTAAATACTACCCGGATGTCAACACATTAACAGAGTTAGAGGAATCAACGTTTAAATTGGTCATGAACTACGATCCAAATATAATTTCAAAAATTAAATATATTAATATGGATATGTCTTTGGTGGACAGATTTATATTCAAGATTATATTTTCTACCAATATGAGTAAAAATTTGCAGGACGCAGCTTTCCATCGTAATGTTAGCCAATTCACAGGATCATTCTTGGGTACCTATCAAATAAATCAACGTAAATATCAAGATAACGGCAGACCATTGCTTCATCTAATGAGAGAATATCTTCATGCTAGTCCGGTTGTATTCAGGGTAGCAGAAAACTCCCCTTAATCATTCGTTGGTACCTATAAAACAAATCAACGTAAATATCAAGATAACGGCAGACCATTGCTTCATCTAATGAGAGAATATTTTCATGCTAGTCCAATTGTATTCAGAGTAGCAGAAAACTCCCCTTATTTAGATAGATTGAATTCTATGATTGCCCGTATTATTCAAAGTGGCTTGTATAAGAAATGGAAAGATGATGTTCTTTACTCCTTCATACATAAGTCGCTTACTCACATGAAACCGTTAAGTAAGTCACATTTGCAGTCAGCTTTTTATATTTTATTCTTTGGTTTAATTTCAAGTTTGATATTATTTTTAGTAGAAATTGTCTTGTGTTTATTGATTAAGTATTTGGGATTGCAAATTCCAAGCATGTAAAAATACAATTTTGAATTGAGGAAGTGACACTAAAAGGTTGATATGATATGTATATAAATTTCCGTTAATTATTCGCGGTATGTCGGAAGATTAGGGTGACTGTGATTATTGAAGCATTTTAATGGATAGGTTAATACATAAAACGTACTGGATTAAACGTGATCTCTTAATATTTAACATTTGTTTCAGTAGAATTTTACATTCTTATATACATAAAACTGATCAGAAATATCTAAACCAAGGTTTTTTTCGACATATGATTAAATTAATATTTTATTTTTATTTTAGCACTTGGTCCTACTATCTGATCAGGTTGTACAGACATATACTAGTTAAGCTAAAGAGTTAAAGATGAAGTTCAAATGTATAGTAAATGTACTCACATTTACGTGAAGAGATAGTGGTAAAAGTTTATAAAAAAACCTTCAATCTTCCTATTACAATTCGAACTGCTTTCTACCTGTCATCATCAGTCTAGCCTAACACGAGAGTGAAACCTTATGACATATACCATGGTTCTACTGTGTGGGTTGAGGCTTGCACTTGAATTGATCTTGTTTGTTTATTGTAATCACGTGGTTGCGTGGAATTGAAAAAATATTTATCTTAATGTTATATTAAAGTTATCATCATTATTATTATAATGTAAATCTAATAAAATATAATTGTTTAAGTTATAATTCAATCTATTAGCCACTAAAGCGAGAGTAAAATCAGATCAGCGACCGCTAGGTTGAAAGCAAGTTAAACGCTAGAGTCTAATCTGACCAGTCATATCATAGAGTTAGTGGTATCAAGGGACTTTCAATGCAAGGTTGTGTTCACTTTGTCTGGAGACATTGTAAATACTGCGCTTCTAAATAAATTAAGGTTGCGTGGAGTTAAAAAAATATTTATCTCAATGTTATATTAAAGTTATCATTATTATTATTATTATTATAATGTAAATATAATATAATATATTTGTTTAAGCTATAATTCAATCTATTAGCCACTAAAGCGAGAGTAAAAGCAAATCAGCGACCGCTAGGTTGAAAGCAAGTTAAACGCTAGAGTCTAATCTGACCAGTCATATCATAGAGTCAGTGGTATCAAGGGACTTTCAATGCAAGGTTGTGTTCACTTTGTCTGGAGACATTGTAAATACTGCGCTTCTAAATAAATTAAATCAAGTTTGTGTTGGTGAAAGTGTTGATCTTTAGTCAATAACCCATATATTATTAGTTTGTAATGGAACCATGACCGTGCCGTCTAGGGAGGCACCCAATACAGAATCAGATTTATTATTAATTGATTTATTAACGTAATCAACTAATGTATTTATTATTTAGTTATATTAATACATAATTACTCATTCAAATATAATAAATGGTGGTTTGCCAGAATTTTTGTTCAATATTTTGTGAACTAAACCTGAGGTGCTTAACTTCATATATAAGGAAGTCAAATAACAATCTAATTCACTATTGATAGCATAGGCGCTTTTACAGGTTAATGTCTAGACAGTATATTTATATTGTATTTATTAGTTCAAAAAATAATAGTGGATGTGTTTGCTAATATAGAGAGAAGAACTTTCCAAAGTTTGAAGACATTTGAATATTTTAATTGATAACTTGGCTCACATTAGCGGGAAAGCATAATTTATTACCCATAACAGATTCATTCACAATGATTAAATGATCCCACAGTTTTATTTTTGTGTTGAAACGATATTGAAAATATATCATAGGACAGGAAATTTTTCAACGATCGTTTGAGTAGATGAAAAATTCTATATTGTATAAAAATTTTGTATTGCGATTTGAATGGATGATGCCCAATCTATGAAATAAAATGTGAGTGGATACTTGCTGTCATTCGTCAAACAGAAAAATACAAATATAATAAGATCTCACTGTCTTTTTAATACAAAAATTCACTAACAAATTGATTTAAAGCTGGTTATAAATCGAGTTGTTAATATTTTAATCTTCATCAAAATAAAACTTTAAACGGTGTGTGTATTTTTCAACTTTTCAAATACATGGATTCATAATTTCTTTGCCTAGTTCAGCAAAACGAGGTTCTTTGTCTGTCTCACAGAAAACAAATTGAGTTTTGGAACTTAAGAACTGGTTAAGATATGTACTACTGGAAACGTATCAAGTCATCGTAACTGGCGCCACAACAATATTGCCAATACATACGCCACAAAGATTTTTCTTGATACTATGCTTGATATATAGCTTAATCATGAGCAATGCTTATCAAAGTTCCTTGACTAGCTATCTTACTCAACCTAAATACTACTCGGATGTCAACACATTAACAGAGCTAGAAGAATCAACGTTTAAATTGGCTCTAAACCTCGATCCAAATATATTTTCAAAAATTAAATCAAATAATATGGATATGTCTTTAGTAAAAAGATTTGTATTCAAGACTACATTTTCTCCCAATATGAGTAATATTTTGCACGACGCATCTTTCCATCGTAATGTTTGTTTATTCACAGGATCATTCTTTGGTACATATCAAATAAATCAACGTAAATATCAAGATAACGGCAGACCATTGCTTCATCTAATGACAGAGTATTTTCATGCTGGTCCAGTTGTATTCAGGTTAGCAGAAAACTCCCCCTATTTAGATAGATTGAATTCTCTGTTCGCCCGTATTATTCAAAGTGGCTTGTATAAGAAATGGAAAGATGATGTTTTTACTTCTTACATACATATTCCGCTTACTCACATGAAACCGTTAAGTAAGTCACATTTGCAGTCAGCTTTTTATATTTTATTCTTTGGTTTAATTTCAAGCTTGATATTATTTTTAGTAGAAATTGTCTTTTTTTTATTGATTAATTATTTGGGATTGCAAATTTCAAGCATGTAAATGACATTTTTTAATTGAGGAAGTGACACTAAAAAGTTGACATGATATGTATATAATGATCCACTAAAGTTCGTGGGTAAAACGGAAGATTAGGGTGGCTGTGATAATTAAACAGTTTTAAGTGATAGGTCAATACAAAAAATTAATTAATTAAAAGTGATCTTTGAATATTATCATATGGTTCAGTAGACTTTTGCATTCTTATAAACATAAAACTGACCATAAATATCTTAAGTTAATGCTTTTTTTGACATATGAATAAATTATTAATATTTTTTTTTAGCACTTCATCCTACCATCTGATCAGGTTGTACAGACATGTACTAGTTACGCTATTGAATTAGAGATGAAGTTCAAATTTAGAGTGAGTGTACTCACATTCACGTGAAGAGATAGTGGAAAAAATTTATAGAAATTCTTGCGACGCCCACAGATAATCTGGAAGTGTGTGTAAAGAACAACCAAGGGATCACAAGAGAAATCATTTTTTTATTTTAATTTAGTCAAATATAAAGGTAGTAATGATACATCATATATTTCAACAATGGCATAGAGAGCCAATTTGTAGTCTGGCAATAAACATCAATTGAAGATGATTAAACTTAATCATAAATATACATAATATTACATAAGAGAGATTATCGACAAACTATATATATGAAATAGCGAAGCCATAAAATTTACTCTAAATAAATATATAATAAATAACGTATTCTGTCAAAGCAGACACAAGGATAGTAAGATAAAGTGGTTAAATATATTATATATAAGTTTCAACAATTGCCGTGGAATTCTATACCTAAATAACAATAGATAATTTGATTTTTGTAATTTACTTTGAAGTGAATAAATATGGTTCATAAACCGCCGTTAGAATCTATACAATCTAACATGATAACCTAATTTGAATTAAATAAATATACAATAATTTACGCTATTAAAGCGCGCATACTTTATATTAATAACCTCCCTGAAACTAGTAAAAATATTGATGTAATCACTTAGCTGAACTAAGTGGAGATGAGAGCGCGCCACAAGTACACAAACAGTACTACCGTAAATCATGAATTCCCCTTAAACACAAATATAATTGACTCGCTACACATGTTCTCAGAGGAGGGGGAAAGCAGGGTGGAAACAAAGAACAAAAGGAAGGGAGAAGACTAGCGCCCTCGAAGCTTAGCGGTCAGTTCAGTAACTACTCGAAGTTTGCAGAACATCCCAGATGGCGGAACCGGAAACGATCTTGGTCAAGTTAAGTCCTTGTTTGTTGTGGGCCGGGCTTCGATGACGAGCGAGGTGCTGACCAGCGTCTTGTTTCAGTCAAAATTGTTCAAGCCACGGGAGAGGATGTCTTAGTGTGTGTTAGTGCCCCATCAGACGGAGAGAAGCCAGGCCAGAGGTGGTGAGTGTTGTAATTCCATATTACTGGGTGCTATGCGTTAGAAGTTATTTGTTGTACCATCGTTACAAAATCTTTCAATGCACCTAAGCAGTTCGAACCACTTTCTCCCTGTCAGTTTATCCTAACACGAGAGTGAAACCTTAGGACATAGACCATGGATCTACTGTGTGGGTTGAGGCTTGCACTTGAATTGATCTTGTTTGTTTGTTGTAATCACGGGGCTGCGTGGAATTGAAAAAAATATTTTTCTTAATGTTATATTAAATTTATCATTATTATTGTAATGTAAATCTGAAATGAAGTATTTGCTTGAGTTATATTTGAACCATTTGGCCACTAAATCGAGGGTTAAAGCAGATCAGCGACACCTATGTCGAAAGCAAGTTAAACGTTAGAGTACAATCTGACCAGTCATATATCATAGAGTCAGTGGTATCAAGGGACTTCCAGTGCACGGTTGTGTTCGGTTTGTCTGGAGACATTGTAAAGACAGTGTTTTTGAATTATTTAATCAAGACTGTGTTTGTGAAAGTGTTGATCCCTACTCAATAACCCATATATTATTAGTTTTTAAAAGGAACCATGACAGTGCCGTCTAGGGAGGCGCACCATACCGAATCAAATTTATTATTGATTGATTTATTCAAGTATTCAACTAATATATTTATTATTTAGTTATATTAATACATAATTATTCATTCAAATATAATAAATGGTGGTTTGCCAGAATTGTTGTTGATTAGTTTGTTAACTAAACCTGAGGGGCTTAACTTCATGTATAAGGGAGTCAAATAACAATCTAATTCACTATTGATAGCATAAGAGCTTATGCAAGTTGATGTCCAGACAATATATCTGTATTGTATATTTCAATTCACAAAATAATAGTGGATGTGTTTGCTAATATGGAGAGAAGTACTTTCCAAAGTTTGAAGACATTTGATATTTGAATTGATGACTCGGCCGACATTAACAGGAAAGCATAGTTTCTTACCCATAACAGATTCATTCACAATGGTGAAATAATCACACAGTTTTATTTTTGTGTTTAAACGATCTTGAAAACATATCATAGGACATGAAATTTTTCAACCCTCGTTTAAGTAGATGAAAAATTATATTTTATATCGAAATTTTGTATTAATATTTAAATGTATGATACCCAATCTGTGAAATAAAATGTGAGTGTATACTTAGTGTCACTCGTCAAACATAAAAATACAAATATAATAAAAACCCACTGTTTTTAAATACAAAAATTCACTAACCAGCTGATTTAAAGATAGTTTTTAAACAAGTAGTGAACATTGTGAACTTCATCAAAATAAAACTATAAACGGTGTGAGTATTTTTCAACTTTGCAAATATAGAGAATTATTATTTCATCGACTAGTTCAGGAAACGAGGTTCTCTGTCTGTCTCACAAAAAATATATAATTGGGTTTTGGAACTTAAGAACTGGTTGAGAGCATTTTTGGAACAATAATGGAACCCATCGTATGACCACCTGAATGACCTATTAACTAAGCTGACATATTTGACCAATATGTTTTCCCAGTTAAATGTGCTCAGCGCTAGTGTGCAAGGCCTAGATGACAATATTCTCACAGCCACAACCAACCTAACAGCGTTTAAAAGGACTTCAAATCAATCTTAGAAGAACGATTAAAGTTCAAATGTTTCCAATATTAGAAAGTTTTAAAACGAGCAATGAACAATATCGCTTCATACGTTGATATTTTGCAGCACCGGTATAAAACGTTGATAATATTTTATCATCGCCTTCTCCTCAAATAATCGACTAGGTTAAAGATTCTTTTAAGAATTACAGATGTTGAAATATGACATAAAATAATGAATAGTAGGAAATGGCCCAGAGTTCTAGTGAATTCAGCTTGAAAGTGAAACATTGGAGAAGGCTGATGCACTCTTTTTGGATATACAATTAGCAACAATAACGGCATATACTTCTACATTTCTTCAGGACATATTGTTATAAACAGGGATTTTAAGCTATGGCAGACTAGCAAAGCTAAGGATGTATTTGTGTTTATTAGTTGAGAAGAAGCTTGTCTCAAATTTTACCAAATCTAAATGAGATTACCCAACAACAACAAAAAAAAACCACTCTTCTCATTAAACAATATATTTTGTGGATGATTTTTTCTAATGCATTGTTTTATACTTTCTTGGTGACTCACTATCATATTATAAAGTAGTTGTGTCTTATGTCAGACATAAGCCACTTCTAAGAATATATTTTGTTTTGTTTTTGAAGGTATTAACTATAAATAAGAAATTACTGTGTGACTTGAGTAAATATTAATTCTATAAATGCAGCCCAGAAAAAAAAAAGTTGGGAAACATTGAATTAAAGTATGTAGCAGCCAAAGCAGGTCTATAAATAATTGATTAATTCATCTACTATAATTATTAATGATTGTTTGTTGAATAGTTTGTCAACTATAGCGGAGGTGGATGACTTAATATATAAAAGAGTCATATGACGAGTTAATCCTCATTGGTAGTATAGGCGTGCGTACAGTGGACCGGGTGTGCCTAAAGTCTTGGCAGTATATTTGGGTTTTAACTGAACCTCATTAAACGCTTTTGTGCTTCAAACACACTTACAGGCATTATAAACTGAATACACTGAATTGAGAATTATTAAATGTTCAAAACTAATTTGTTTTTGTCAATTTCGATTAGTTCAAAAGTTATTTCATTTTAAAGTAGGTTATGTATTATTAGGTAAACATTAGTTGTTGATTAAAATTAAGAAAAATTGTTGGCTATGTATTATTTTGTTGTTTAATTAATTGAAAATTGGTACATATACTTGTTATTTTGACCCCTTTCTTTCGCTACACAAAGCGATAACTAAACATTCCAATTAGAATATGTCTTATGATCAACAGCTCCCGATATAATCCCTTAAGATTATGCTGGAATTGTTAATATCCCTATTTGATACACCTTTGTTGCACCTCTTGTAAGTAACGTATCACTGCTGGCACACAGGTGTGGATGGAACTACATGAACACGGGTTTATCTAGTAGGGCTATAAATTACAACAGAAGATCGGACGGCGCTCTTTCAAAAATCATTGAACACGGCAAAAAATATGTTCATAAGGACAATGTGTGGTTTAAGTTTTAACATCCCCGCCCTGTTGTTTCCTACATATTATTATATTATGCACACTCTAATGAACTGTAATGTGCACGTATATGAATAATGGACTGAATTAAATATAATATATTTAATAGCCTATCTATAACATGTATCATATAAACCTAAAAACACATGCCCACAGCATTTCCATGCTTTTATTACAAAATTAAAATTACGTTCTTTGTTAGATTACAAATTTAAATTTTCTTACTATATTCAATGTTAATAGAACTCGTAATTTCACTATTTGTAACAACCGGGATACCAACCCTGTCTAAATATTTTGATTGTTTGACAAAGGTGATTTTCTACACATTCTATTCAAGAGTGAGTTCATTCTTCTAGTAACACTCTTCACTTAAATGTATATATAATGTACATAAATGTGGATCCTCAACTATAGGGTGTCCATCAATTTTTTAGGGTATACGGACACGTGTGTGATCAGTAAATAAAGTAATTCATGAGTGAAACGTTATAGAAGCTCAACTAAAGCACAAATATCTAAATTTGTTATATGTATTATCATAGTTTATAAGTATATATTTAAAAAATGTAAAGTATCACTTAAATTAAATAAATGTTATAATTAAACACTATTCACCACTTCTTTGATTAATATTCTTAACAACCAAATTTAATATCATATCTTTTCCTATTTTACAACAAATAATAATTTTATAATATTATGAGCAGTAAAAATAAAAATATTCATAATAAAATAATCAATTTGTATTTTATTATATCTACCGAAAGACAGGAAACCCTTCAAAATGAGACCAATAAAAACTCCGATAGATAGATAGTATCGTTTTTTAATTTTTTATTTTCATACAGCAGCATGTTCTTCAGACAAACAGTCAATGAAGTAAAAAAAGAGTTAAGCAAAACTATATATTTAACAGTAACAGTTTAAACTATTTACAAAGAAAAATTAATACATTTAAATTAAATAGCTGATTTGTTTTATAATAGGTTGAATAACAGAAAAAATATTTTTTGATTATATTGAAGTGTTCTAAGATGCATCTATTTTCGTAGATAGATAGATATATGATGGGTGATTAAAAAAAAGCCATCGTATGACAAATAGTTCAAGTTAAATTAGAGGGGACCCTTGTACCCAGGCCCGGTAGGTTTTTCAAACTGCTGTAGGTCTTTTTTTTTGTATATTTACACTAAAAGATAGAGTACTTTTTATTTGTATTTAAGTATTTTTTTGAAAAATTTGTCAACACGTGAATATATTTTTTTAATTTCTTTTGTAAAGCCTAGGAAATTTGTCCAATGTACCTTGGGTCAGATTTTTTTGTACCTTGGGCAACATATTTGTACAATTTGATATCTTATTTAGCAGTGTTGTTAGAGGTTACATTATTTACTAGACAAAACTAATAAAGAGTATAACATTTATATTTCAATATACAATAGTATAATAAAGTCCCAAATTCAATAAATCTAAAAAAAACATTATGAAAAATATCTGGCATAAATTTTTGTGGAACAAATATCCAAAGTTCAAAATAGGCTATATAAGTCTACAGTTAAATAGTATTTAATTGTTTAATATAATATGTAAAAGGCGACCTGGAATTTAATGACAAATTTTTCTCTTCACTTAAAAAGTGAGAAATGTTTGGTTTGTTTTAGACAAAAAAAATGTTAATGCCATAAAAACTGCAAAAGCACTTCCATGTCCTCGCTTCCCCTTCCATTCCACCTTGACTATCCACTGAATGCAAACAAAAATCATAATTGAAGAAATTAAATCATACCATTGTGCTTAATATGTTTTATAATATTCGTAGGGATGAATGAAGATTTTGATTTTTTCTAAACAGGATTAGAACCATCTTTAATTTGAGTTAATTTGTGTGTCTTCAATAATGATGTAAGCTACTAATGAATATTGTAAGATCTAAGATCAACACCAAACACTAACTAAAGGCACTGTCGTGCTAAGCCACCAGCTGTTGTAGGAGCTGGGAGATTCATTATTATGTCTCCGGTTGAGATTTCATGCAAATCTTCTTTGTTTAACAAAATTGTATTGGTTGTCGAAGGAACTCTCTTTAAACACTTAACATATAAATCACGTATAGCCCTACAGCACTAAACAATCTCTACAACATAATAATGAACACCTATTTTAGCACCTAACTTTGTTACACAAAAATCCCCCTTTGAGATTATTTCTTCATCATAATTATCACAGATGCTATTATGGCCTATATCCTCTGTTCATGGTCTGGAACACTTTATCCCACTTTCACTCCTTGGCATCTAAAGAGAAAGCGTGTTGTATGTAAACATACAACTAAAGTATAGGCATATATTGCTAAGGTATGTTTTAATAAACATCAATATTAAATAATTAATTAAAAACACACATTAAAAGGCTAATTGGTGTTCATAAGGACATGGCTTTGCACATAAGGCCATGCCCTAGTTACAAGGAAGTTATTGGTTTTAGGTAAAAGAGCAGGTAATTTTTTGTTAGATTTATAGTGCGATCTTAAATATTAAACAAAATTAAATGTTTAATATTCTATTATATACTACAGACTGTAGTTATTATAATTATTAATAAAGGAATAGTTAATTCTGCTTACCTTTGAGTACAAAAATCTTGAAATTGGAGAGTAAAAATCTACTTTTGAAGACAAAATTTTATAAAAGACTTAAAACAAAAACAAATAGGTTCTTATTCGCGCGAAAACTTGATGTTAAAGTGCAAACAATTTAACCAACATGAATATGACAGAAAAATTAATTCTACCTTACTTTTATCAGCGTTATTAAGGGTTGTCCTAAGTATCTTGTGGCCATAGGTATCTTGTGGCTCTAAGCCACAGACAAGGAAATAACATATTATCCATTCACGAGCTAAATTTACTTGGATGACAGCTCAAAAAGTTACTAGAAATAGTCCCTAAAATGTCCCTACGCCAACAGCTGATTTCTGTCACTGTCACTTGGAACAGCTGTAATGAAAACATATGGTAATATAGAGTATGAATGTGATAGTTAACCACAGTAATTTATAATAGGCTAATATTATGTCTCAAAAATTTTTGAAATTGAAATTTTTAGTCACTAAGCTGAAAGAAAACACTAGAAACTGAGTATTATATATTTATATATTAATATATATTTATATATTAATATATATTTATATATATGTTAACAACTCTTCTTTAGGATGTTCTTAAAGTTTTTTGAGGAAGGGCCAAAGTGGCCTTGTGAAATAAACAAAATGGTGGGAGTTATTTGATAAAAATAATGCTAAAAGTTAGTTTTTCTGACGTAACTCAAAAATAAAAAGTGTTAGAGGAAAATATTTCAAGTAAAATATGTTGTACATAGTATTGTCTACAGCTTTGTATCCAATCATATTTTTGATAAATCTAATGGTTTAAGAGAAAAGTGCATCACCATATGATAGTTTTTTTTTAAATAACAAGTATATCCACCTGTTAGTAGATAGAAACTCATTTACTGCAGCAATGTAACTCAAAAACAGGCATTTATTCATTTCAAATTCTTTAGTTATAACATTTAACTATCATTTGTTTAATTATTTATACACCATAAGTATATAATTACATATACGCTATTAGACAAGCCAGACAACCAGTCGGCAGTGGGAGGAGACCCTAACAACAACACTTGATGTCCTGAAAAACAAATATCAACGGCATTTTGAAACTCATATCAGCTAAGAAGCAGTGCCGGAAACATCTAGCTGAAATCGCTGACACCTAGACATCGACGTAGATTTATAAGGCAGCACTAAGGACCTCCGTACTGGAAAGACAGTCTTGGCTCCCGTCAGCCCTTCCACCTGAGCTCAGCTCACTCACGGGGGACCAGAGAACCACCAAATCGTCAGAATAGGAATGAAGTCCTAGTTCCAAGGATCTGACATCCAGGACTATGCCACAGTCTCCCAGACTCATAGTGCAGGGTGAGTCAGCAGTGACTCTGAGTAGAGTCCGATCATTTAGCCCCGTCACCAGTCCAATAAAGCAAGTATATATTTTTCACAGCACCGAGTCAACACAGAGGACATGCCCAGAGAGGACTCCCAACAGGTGCTGCTGCTCCTTCAGGAGATGTCACGACAAATGAACTCGAAAAGGAACGTTTTAGATAATTAAAAGCAAGAGTTGACCGGCTAGCTCACCTTCCACCTGTTCATTAGCCAGCATCACCACCAGTTCAGCCGCAAGAACAACAACAACTGAGAGCAAGGATAGCAGCTCCTATTGTCCCAACGTGGGAAGCATGGGCTTCTGTTCTCCCATTAGATACCCAACTGCTAGACGTTGATGGAGTCTCAGCCCTGTGGGTGGCGTTGTTGCTTAAGGCCAAGGTAGCAGAGCTCCCACCAGAACTGGACAAAAACCAAGGCAACCTACTTCTTGCAATCACGTCAAGATAACCAACCGGACCTACCTAGGGACATACAATTGATTCTGACATACTGAATCAACGTTGTCTACATCACCCTCACAAAGGGCTGGATGACTGTCATCGCATCAGCAGGAGGAGATGCCAGAGCAGCCACATACCCTCCAGGATTTGTGCCACCAATCATCCCTCCATTGGTGTATGGAAGACAATACCACGATGGTGGAGGTGGTGGGAGAAGATCCTAAAGGGTCCGTGGACACAGCTAGAAGAAGCAGTCAGGAAGCTAATGGAGAAGAGCCCTCATTGAATGTATCTGGTTTTGCTTGTACCCCATGTATTTTACTGAATAAAGACTTGACTCCAGCCTTCCCTCTAGATTCCACGTGCCCATGGTCATGACCATTGGGTTTATGAGTGGGGCCTGGATGTAGGATCGGGACATTAGATGTCCTTAATCCCCCATTTCTGGGCCCCCTCTAACTTACACCGCACACAAGCGTTTCAGATTTTTGCAATGCAAATCACTCCCAAGGGAAGTAAGCCTGGGAAAACACCTATACACAATTCACCCATGTACAGGAGCTTGCCCCCCCCCCCCCCACC
>CABFOW010002400.1:39326-52708 GCA_902141385.1 Timema californicum
CCCCCATGCAGTGGGTGCCACCAGAAGGTGGAGGTGGGATTTATCTAAAGGGACGACTAACAGCAAGCAGAGACTGCCCAGGACTTTATCCTACCTCCATTGCCCAGTGGGGACTACGAGGGGGTACACACCTTGGTGTTCGTAACCACCTCCCATTTTTAGGGCCAGGACACACCCATTCCCCGAAAGGAGAAGGACGCTGATTCTGACACACCATTCATACCTCCATCCAACTAACTGTCCCTATTCTGTAACACCGACCCAAGCACAACCGCCCCCAGCGAGGGGCGGAATGTTGAGCCTCACCCACATTCACATTCACCTCACTTGGCCCATCACTCATTCCTCTCTGCTATTTCTATCCTACCTTTATCCATCTATTATTTCAATCTTTTACTTACTCTTACTCACTCTCTTCTTCTTTCCCGTTCCTTCCTCTTACCAATCCCGATCGCCATCCTCCTGAACGCCTCGTAGACCTCTTCTCACTCCACCATGCTTCTTCGCTCCCACCTAAAACCTTTACCTGCTAAAATACCTACTAACTCACCCCTTACCTCACCAAACCTTACACAAATCGAGGTCGAATGCCACGTATCCTCCCTCACCATACATGTTATACAATCACTTTTCTATCTTAGCCTAAAATACCTCAACTTATCTCTAAAATCTCTGTGACCAATAAGCACCTGCATGGTGTAGTGGTCCAGTACCAGCCACTTCTTCCTCGTCCACTCTCTCACATCCGGGAAGTACCCTTGGGTCTCTCTACCCTTGTTCACACCTTCCCGTCTCCTTTACCATTTGGCTCTGGGAGGATACCTCAACAATCGGGTCGATTTAACAACCGTCTTCCTGGGAAGCATTGGTCAAAAAGTTTTATATAACACCATAGTAAAGATTTATCTGTAGGTACGTTTCAGTAGTAGCAATCAAACAAAATCGTTCTGCAATGAATAATGAAGTCATAAACATATTTTTTGATAATTTATAAAATGTAGTAACAGATGTGTCTTCAACGCATATTTGGAATTTTAATGAGACGAATTTGGTCAATGACCCGGGGAAAATATATGTCGTTGCAAAATGTGGATGCAAGTATCTTGAGACAATAAAAAATTATTTCAAAGCTGCAGTGACAACTATGATGTGTAGAACTGTATTTGGTGAGATGTGCTCACCCTATGTCACTTATAAAGCATAAAGAATGTATGATCAGTAGAGAGAAGGTGGGCCACATGGGACAAGGTAGAGTCAAACTAGAAGTGGGTGATTTGATTCTGTGGTTTCTAAGGACTGGTTCTTTTCTGTGCTACTTCCACATCTCAAGGCTTTGGGTGGCAAGAAAGTTGTTTTGTCTGGTAATTTCAGTTAACACATCAATAGCCTTGTTCTTCAAGCTTGTAAAGATTATAATATATAATTTATCTCTCTACCACTTAACTCCACGTACCTTACACAACTTCTTGATGCTGCCTACTTTTACCCAATGAAATTCAAATGGAGAAAATGTTTAACCAATTGGAAACTAACTGGAGAAGGAAGACGACAACCAACTATTCAAAAATTGTGTTTCCTTTTCTTTTGGACATTTAAATGAAAGAATTGGAGAACAATTCAGCTCGTTTCCTTTTGGACACTTAAATGAAAAAATTGGAGAACAATCCAGATCGTTTCCTTTTGGACACTTAAATGAAAGAATTGAAGAACAATGCAGCAGAAAATATAATGTCAGAAGTAAAAAAAACTGGAATACTTCCACTTAATAGACTAAAGGTTTTAGACAAACTGCCATCTGCTGCACACTTGGAAGAAAGCAAAGTAAGTGATGAATTTCTTCAACATTTTGAGCATATAAAATGATGCAATTCCTAAAATTCGAAAAAGAAAAAAAGTTATTCAACCTTGAGACAGGTCAAAATATTTCTGCTGATTAAATTTTAAACTCAAAACATTCAATTACAGCTAAAATGGCCATGAGGAGCACATATACAAAAAGTGTAGATAATCAAGAGTCTAGTTGTAGTGGTTTGCAGAAGAAAGGTTAAAAGATTAAACAAAAGGAAGAAGATTCCATATTCCTCTTCTGAGAGTGAAATAGACCGTGATGTCACATTACAATCAGAACCTAATATCAGCTTTTCAGAAGAAATTAATTAAAGTGGTTCAAATTATATAAGTGATTTTTGAGTTAAAATTTTAGAACCATCAAATCATGTCATTGTCTCATACGGAGGAGAATTATGACCTGGTAAAGTCATGGATATTTAAAAACAAGTGGGGGGGGGGGGCAGTTGTAGCTTGTATGAAAAATTGTAGAATTTTTTAAAAGTGGCCTCAAAGGGGAGACATTCTATTTTAAAAGTTGTAAAACATTCTAAGAAAAATATCTTATCCTCTAGGGTTTTCAAAAACAGGACAAATTTTCAAAGTTAATAAAAATAGTTGAGTAGCCAATGGATACAAAAAATTTAATAATCAGAAAGGCCATTAAAATTTTAAGAGGACAGCTGCAACTGTCTGGGAAAAGTGGTCAAATTTAATAATATTTTGTATGTTTGATTCTTAATAAAGTTGTCAAATAGAAGATAAATTTATTTGTCAGTTTTCATGTGTCCAACTATAGTCCATTAAATATTTTCGCTAGTAAAAGGAGGCTGATTCAGAGTTGGGCAACTTGGAATACAGCTACTGAAAGTGCCAAAAGGTTTTTTTAAATACCAGAGTCCACATAAATAATAAATTTTGTGACATTATACTTGGAAGACATGTATGTTCTCAAAATCAAATTGGTTTTGTTTAAAATGTATTGAAGTAAAAAATATGAATATAAATGTAAAAAAGTTGAACCATAGTTAGGGGAGTTTACGGGTATTTACTCAGAGGTTTAAGAATATAAAATCAAATTAATTATATTTTATTGTAGTTTAAGGATTATAGTCAGAGTCCAATTTTAATATAAAGGGCATTTTATAAAAATAAAAACGTACTTTTGTAGTTAATATTAAAACATTTCATAATATGTTTAGTGCTATATTGTAAGTACTGATTATCTATCAAAAGGAAAAGCTGCAGATGACCTGACCAAACGTGTGAGTAACGGAGAGTTGATCTAGAAATGTTTCCAGCAACCAAATACGGTTCTTCATTTGAAAATTTTACTGTGGATTAATTTTTACTTATTATTATTATTATTATTATTATTATTATTATTATTATTATTATTATTAGCACCGCGTATTACTACCTGTTCGGGTTATACGCACTTACGCTAATGTGTAATGGTAGGGTGATTGTGAGATTGAATGGAAGACCTATAGTCTAACGTGGAATCCGAACCACGGTGGAGGCCTGGCATTCCCCACATTCACAAGATGTCTTGTCAGAGGTGAAGGAAGGGTTTGGTAATTTACTTATTCATGCATCAAATCGTGTAATATGTAGCTATCATGTTGATACTTATTATCAGTAGCTATAAAACAACACTAAAAATATAGTAAAACGTTATCTATGTTGGCCGCAGGAAAATATATTTGACTTTTTTGAAATACCCTTTCTATTAATTAAAATTGGTCTGTAGTAGGCCTAAATCTTCAATGAACACATTAAAATGGTATATACAACTTTTATTTAGTATCGCGTCTTTCTACCTGTTCGGGTCATACGCGTATGTAGGCCCACTAATTACGCTAATGGTTTTAGGGGTTAGGGAGGCTATATTTATATGAAGTGTACCCATAGTTGAGTGGAGGGTGAGTGGGAAGCTATTTTGTAAAAACTACCCTCATTAGACCCGACCGAGATTCGAAACTCGATCTCCCCCGTCATCGTCAGTCTAGGCTACTGCGAGTGTGGCACGTTAGACCTTGCAGCCTCTGAAGCGAGTTATAAAACCATTAAGATATTACGAAGATTCAAAACAATGTTAACGTTAAAAAAAAATATTTAAAGATTGAAATAGATTTTCTAAACTAAAAAATTGATAAAGCATCCTAAATCTTTCAAAAACTATACACACAGTCCTTAAGACCATATTAATGATGATTGAAATAATAATAATATTAATAATAATAATGCTTTATATTTCTGTTTAGTAATAACTATAATTTTCCTCCTATAGTTTGAATAAACTTAAGGTTACTAACATGTCCAGAGACCGTTAAGTGAACTTGTCATTATAAGTAATTATTTAATATACTGGATTATAATGTAGAATTTAGATTTTGACAAAATATTTCCTAAAGAATAATAATATTTGATTAATCCTCCTTACCACGAGTTTGTAAATTCTTTAAACAACTGATAATTTTGCCAACATGGCAATAATTTTCTTTTTGAAAACAAGTTTGATTTTTTGGTAATAAAATAAGTTAAAATAATAAACTTTAAAAATGCAAAAATATATAGTAAAGACGTATTGTGACACAATTTAAAAATAAATTCTTTAAATATAAAATAATCACGTTACTTTATATAAGATAATTATCTTTACATAAATAGCGTCACGGTTAAAAATAAATAACGATCACGTTCGAGTAGCCCATACACACACACACACACACACAGAGAGAGAGAGAGAGAGTAGGACTGCCTTGCTATGCACAGTATATGAGTTATAAGTCTATTATTTAAATGAAATACTACAACGCTTAGCTTTGTTTATCAAATCTCATAAGATATTTTGTTTTAGTAAAAATTTGTTTTTATAAATTTAAGAAATATTTTAATCTCTATCAATTGTATCGTGAAGTGTATAAGCCAAACGAATAATAAAACGTGGAGCTAAAAAGATATTTTGACTGTGCAGAAAAAAATATATATATAAAATATTAGAGTCATCAAAATTTGACAAGACAATCAAAAAATGTACTAAAAAAAACACATGCCAATCATGTTGAGATAAAAAAAATCTTATCTCCAATTGTCAAATTTAGAGACTATTTGTGAATTATTATAAAATATATATTTCAACTCAAGGTCAAATACAAGAATAATTTGTCTAATGAAATGTACGTCAAACCAAATTGGCTTTAATATTAAATAAGCTTACATTATCTATCATTAATTAACTTATAATTTGAAAAAATTTAAACAAAATGCTTCCGATGATTCGTAAGTCAACTATTTCATTTAATGGGGAACAAAAAGGCCAATGAACATGGGTCCGGAATAGTTTTTAATATTGAGAATTTTCCTCAATGTTGAGGTCTCTCGCTCCCCAACTGAACAATACACATTATCAAGACAAAATCATACATTATATATGTAGAGTACCTTTAGAAATTGACAAAATAGAACATACAAAGAAGAACTATGAACGTATTAGAAGACTCAACACTTTTAATGACATTTTTTCACTTATCACAATCTCTTGCATCATATGTTTTTAAATAATAGCTTTCCATTTAATACACTATGCGGTGCCGGTGGTTTATGGTCGGATTCTTCTCCTACCTTCAGGTTCCTATTCTTGGATTATCTTTAAGATACTAGTGCCTTCCATTCTGTTTACGGGGCCGTACATCAAGAAATGATTGCATACTATCAACGAGTAGACTACATTGTTGAAGTATTCAAACTCATGTTATTATTATTATTATTATTAGCACCGCGTCTTACTACCCGTTCGGGTTATACGCACTTACGCTAATGTGTAATGGTAGGGTGATTGTGAGATGAAATGAAGGACCTACAGTTTAACGTGGAATCCGAACCACGGTGGAGGCCTGGCATTCCCCACATTCACAAGATGTCTTGTCAGAGGTGAAGGAAGGGTTTGGTAATCAGATAAATTTATGCCGGGACCGGGGATTGAACCCCGGCCACCAGCATAGAAGTCTGACACCTTACCCCTAGACCACCAGGTCACCCCAAACTCATGTTGATTTGATACTTTTGGCCATTTACGTGTCCCTCTTAATTCATCTGAATTAATGTAAATATTTGAATATTCTGAATACAAAATCAAAAGTTGAAAATAATATGCATCCCTATCATTGTTATGTTTTAACATCTGTCAATTTTAACAATTAATTTTCTAACTCAACCTATAATTTTAAAATTATGTAATGGTTGTTATTGTCATTCAAATTGTCTGATTAGGTAAACATTGAAAACCAGCACAAAATGTATTCTTTTAAAAAAAAAGAGTATACACTCTACTCACTCTAAAAGTCTTACCTTGGTGTACTACACTATGATCCTTTGCTATAGGCTACGCCATAGTGGAAATCAGGTAAGATAAGCAAGCCTGCCACCTTCTACGTAAACGAAGAGTACAACATAATAGCCTGTAAATGTCAAAATGATGCCGCCCATAGCTTACCTACCCGCTTTGTTGGCCGATTTGATTATAGCATCGGTATCGGGTTTCGAATCCTAATCAGATATACTGAGGATTTTTTTCCAGCTAAATTTTTAGCACTCTTGCTCCACGTGAATGCATGGATATTTCTTCTAAATTCAAACTTTTTCATCTCTGGCACATTAACTTCATTAGTACATAATTAATTATGTGTATGACCCGAAAGGTTATTAAGATATGGTACTAAAAAAAGTACGTACCGGACCATATTTGGTGCAAACATTTTTATGTAAAAAAATTTCACATCAGTAACACAAAAAAAACATTGTTTTATTAGGATGGCTAAGCATGACTATTTAAAAAATTGAACAATGCGTTCCCAAATAATAGGTTTATTAATTATTCTATCCAAATCGGTAAACTTATAGGATACGTTCATACTTAAAGGAATACTGAAAAGATTTGTCACGTATATTTACAAACTGTGTAAGGTAAATCTAAAATAAAATGATCTTAACATATATTTTATAGGAATTAAAAGTATTATTAAGAATCTTCAATAATGATTTATTATTTATTAATTAGACATTTATCTTTCGATGGCTTCAAACTACATATTTCAAGTATTTTTTCATGTTTTGATAAAATATCACCTATGGATGCAGCAAAAAGTTAATATAGTGATTGTGCTCTGTCAATTGTTTCAAAATGATATTTGAAAATAGTTAACAGAACACTTAACATTGATATCTATTTTCATTCCAAAGTAGCTTTGAAATTTTGAATGGTTTAGTTTGAAGTATATAAACAATATGTTTTGCTTCCATTGTTGACAATCAACTTACTATATTATCAACATTGAGACGATTGATCGAAAATGATAGTTACGTAATATATTATTCATCCTGCAACTTTTGACTCAAGGTTAAAGTTACAGTAATTTGGATAGCTCATTGAGGTTAACAAAGTAACTTCAAGTCAGAACAAAAATACATGGTCCTGGCCGTTGCGATAGTTTTTAATTCATGTTATCTTCAAGATGGATTGGATATATATTTTCAATTCTCATTTTTTTATGAGAATAGACATATATGTTTATTTTAGATTATCTCTAACCGTACTTTAATACAGAAATAGATAAACTTAAAAATGTGTATGAAATAAATTCAATGAGCTCAGCCTTGTTACTCAATCCTTACATATTACTTTTAAAATTAGAATATCAATATGACAGCTTATATTGTTACTTTCTCGTTATCTTACAAGTAGATAAATTATTTTGATCGTCAAAAAAATTGAACTCAAGATTTTGATAAATTTTGACGTTTCATGACCCCCTGAATGCGAAAAGGTTGTTTTTGAATTTCCGTTTGTCTGCCTGTACCTCAGAGTAGGGTCTAAACTATTTTACCGATTGGTTTAAAACCTGGTATTCAGGGTTTTCATAGTGTTGCCCCAAGGGGTTTTTGGAATTGGATATCAAATCCTAAAATTAAGGGTAGTTTACTGAGGGGCAAAAAAAGAAAAAAGATGTATTTTTATTAAATTTCATTTTTTAACATTCATCAATTTTACAATTAAAATGGTTACTCTAAATTTTTCCTCAAAATGACTTCAAAAATTTCGGTCTGATGCGTAAATTCTCATGTTTTATCCTATATCCTTAACTATTTGATATATGAAATTACTTATCATCAAACGCTTTTGGAAAATCCCCAACTGTTGGGCAACATTTTTTCGTGTTGCCTTGCTGTTTCCCAGCGGGGAAAACATGTTTCCCGTGAGCCATTTCAAATGGATTACAAGAAACAATGTAGGCCAGCATTTCCGACAACAAGCAACGTGGGCTAGTAAGTGAGATTGCTGATATAAGTCTTGTGTCGCTTCTCATTCTCCTAGGACCAACAATTTCTAAAATAACTTCAAATTGTGTAGGAGACGTGTGAGTGAAGTTCCTAAAACCACTGCCGTCTTTGAGTTTCAGTTATGTCAGAAGATTATTTGCATAGAACGAACCATTTTGAAGCACTTTGTGAGCCCAGCACCGTTTACTTCTTCTCTGTCTTCTTGAACAGATCATAACTATATACAAAGCACAAACCATAGCAGCATCCTCTTCAACAAACAGCTTTCACTCAACTGAATGTTTGTCATACGGAAAACCATTGTTTCATCAATGTAGTCTGGACGCGAAACGATGTTAGCCAACAATCTGTTTCCCGTGTTGGCCACCAGTTGGCCAACAGTTTTCCAACAATGTTTCCAAGTGCGTACTAAGCTTGTAACCACGTTTGCATGAAGGGAAATTGTAAAACCCTTTTGTAAGAAACAACCCTTAGTTCATCCAAGAGATATTCGAACCCCAATCTCCCCGTCACCGGCAGTCTAGTCTACCGCCAGAGTCGCATGTCAGACCATGCGGCCACCGCAGCGGGTTAGTAGCCATCTATCTCCCCTCCACTATCCATTTGACACAATAATGTACTGCGTGAATGAGTGTCTATTTATTTATTTTCGGTGGCCGCATGGACCAGGGCAGTGGTTCTTAACCGGTTGTATCTATACCCAATTAGGGTATGGGAACCAAATAATGGGGATATAGGACTCGATCTTTGAGCAATATAAAAAAGTTTGTAATCTAACTCTCTTATCAATATGGACTGTGTATTTGTAGTTTTCCATATTTTCTATAAATAAATATGATAAAATCATTATGATTATCATTCATATTTTATGTTCCCAGCTATCCATATTTAAAGTAAAAACAATTTATTGACACATTTTGAAGTCTTACCAGTACCTAATAGTGATGATGATGATGATGATATGGGCATATTGAGCAAACCATTGATAGTCTGTAATAGAAATAAGGCTAAGAGGTCACTCTCTAAATAGACTGGACTTCCAATGACGGGGAGATTAAGGTTCAAATCCCGATTTGGGAGTACTAAAATATTATTTTATCTTAAATGGTTCCTCCGGGCACATTTGGGTACAATTTCTCTAAATTCAACCATCCTAAACCCTACCACATTAGAGTAATTAGTAAATATGCGTACAACCCAAATCGGTAGTGAGGAGCGGTGATAAAAAAAATATTGAAGGAGGGGGAACAATCTTATAGTAATTTTTTTTACCACTCTTCCACCATTCAACTATAGGTGTACATTTCCCCTAAATTATATCTTCCTCTTCTCATCCTCATAAGTGTAGTGATATCTGGATAGTCCAGACGGATATAGCTTTTTATTCCACAGCGCAGGCGCTGACTGTGGGGATGTCTTGCTTACCAAGCAACCCCAAAATTATCTCCACTCGTGCTCAGCACCCCTAATATTTCAGCCTTTTAAAAACCTTAAGATTACGGCGCTAGTTCTAGCAAACGACAGGTGCTGCCATCTGGTATGTAGGCAAGCGTGATTAAGTTGGTAGCACTCGCCACTCGTGAACCGACAAACAGCCCGGTATTTGTCAACCTGTTTCCATTATAGTTTGGTTAGTGGCTCTACTTGTATAGTATGTATTATTTTGTTGTTGTTCATGTTAGATTTCTGATATTAAATTAATTTTTATTGTATTTTACTAAACTTACATTGTTATGATATGGAATTATACATCCCAATCATTTGTTATTCGCATCTATATTCAAAATCACGACGTTATAAATGAGAGCGGGTAGTGGATTTATTTGTTTTATGTTGTCAAGCTGCAAGGTATGGCGACATCTTTCTACGTCTTTGTTTAAAAAAGACAACGCAGTTTGGTCAACAGAAACGCACCTGGATGACCACACCTTCTTTTTTCTTTTGGGAAGCTTCGCGAAGGGAATGTCGCTTGATATACCCCTTCAGGGTACGCATCACCTCACTTCCTTCCTGAAGAGGAGCCGAGTAGGTAGAGTGTATGTCAATATTTACTATTATTATTATTATTATTATTATTATTATTATTATTATTATTATTATTATTATTAGCATCGCGTCTTACTACCCGTTTGGGTTATACGCACTTACGCTAATGTGTAATGGTAGAGTGATTGCCAGATGAAATGGAGGACCTAGAGTTTAACGTGGAATCCGAACCACGGTGGAGGCCTGGCATTCCTCACATTCACAAGATGTATTGTCAGAGGTAAAGGAAGGGTTTGGTAATTAGATAAATCTGTGCCGGGACCGAGGATTGAACCCCGGCTGCCAGCATAGAAGTCTGACACCTTACCCCTAGACCACCAGGTCACCCTATGTTAATCTTAATTCGTGTTTTTACCGGAATATAAATCTCGCATGTCAGGAACTGTCGTGTATATGACATAATAGTCTGGCATTTAAATTAAAGTCAATAAGGGGGCGGCCAGACTGAGCGCGCGAGCGACTAAAATATAAAATAGAACACATTGGTTGTAATGGGAGGTGGCCACACTGGAGCGAGCGAGCGAGCGAGCGCGCGCGCTTGAAAGATAGAACTGTTTCTATTTTTCAAGCGCGCGCGCTCGACCCGGTACAGTCTAGTTTACAGGCGCTAGGCAATATTATTCTATGTTGGTTCATTGAGTGCTGGGAAACTTCTCATTTTGACATGATATTTGACTTTTTTCTATCAGTGATAGCCTTAACACATTTGCAATTAATGGCCTAATTTAATTGGTAAGACCATACATATATGTAAGCCCGATATGTTAAAATACTTCAATATTATAGTCAAAGTAGGCCTTTACAAATAATAATCACCATTAGTTTGGAGAGTATGAAAAAACCACAACAATAAATAAGTACCCGCCTCGGTGGCGTAGTTGGCTAACGCGCTTGTCGTGTTGAGCTCTACTGCTGAGGATGGGGAGATCGAGGTTAGAATCTCGGTCGGGTGAACTGGGGGTGGTTTTTCCTAAATGGTTTTCCATTCTCCTTCCACGCAAATGCCGGTTCACTTCCTCTAATTCAACCTTCCCAATTCCTAATCCATTAGAGTAATTAGTACTTAAAGCGTATAACCCGAACGGTTAGCAAGACGCGGTGCTAAATGTTAAATAAATAAGTTTTAAGAATCACCTTCAGTTCATTGAGCCTTCGAACCTTTACCTCCCAGTCAAAAGCTATGGAGTGCAACGCACCATTCCACCACTGGTGCGGCTAATCTGATTTTAAAACACTTCAGTACATTAAAAATATTTGTTGTAAGAATTTTAGAGGAGCAGAGATGTGCCAAGTGTCTTTGACAGAGACATATTCTCTAATGAACTAGGGTCTGCTAATTACGCGCTCGCTCACTCGCTCGCCAGTGTGGCCACCCAGTCGCTTGCGCGCTCGCTCGCACGCTTGTCAGTCTGGCCGAACCCGTGTGAAATATCGAGCAAAAAACTGTTTATCTACTTATATAAAAATTATTAATTACCAGTACTTTTAATTTCTAAAATAAGATATCACCCCTTTTTAATATTTATAAATACAGGATAACAAACTTTGACCCGATTTAATCATGATAACAAACGTCACCCTAATGGTGGTGAATATACATTAATATATCAGGCAAGATCTTTAAAATGTTACAACATTGAAACTAACAAATTGCACCTCAATTTTGGTCAATTTTTAAATACGGCGCTTGAAAATTTGCAAATGTTATACCATTCCCAACCCATTTTTATAGAGCACCCCTAATGTTTTTAACAAATCGGCACCTATGCCTCACAGCAAATAGACCTGTATCCGATATGTTATAGAATGTTTCTGTCAAATTAAAAAAATGTATATGCCTTAATTTAAAATATAGATATTTTTATTTAAAGTATTTAGCGTGCAAGTTCTGGAACTACCGATTATATCAGCACACGAGAATTCTTATGAGCAAGAGCGAAAGGGCCTACCGATTATACCGGTAATGGTATTTTCGGATACCATCCAGGGTTCTGTTACATACCACAATTGACACGGGACCGACACGGATTTATTTCCCTTACGAAGGATGCTGTGCTATGGATTTTTTTTTATCGCTAAGAAAAATTCGTCGATCCCGGCTGGATTTGAGCCCAAAAACATCGGGTCCTGAGGCGAGAACTTTACCCCGAAACCAGCGAGGTCAACTAATTTATAGTTTTTTACAAACTTTAACGTTATGGTTCTCCATTGAATTAATCCTGATGCTGGAACCAATTTCAATTGAGTATGAATTAATTCTACACGGGAATAGAGCCTAGTACTTTTGACTTTGCGCATCAATAGGACAATTTCCCATAATAGAAGACGATCCGTGATGACTCATAAGTAGAGCACTGCCGCAACAGTTAAAGGTCCCGGATTCGATTCACATGGCCAGGTTTAGATTAATTTGATTTAAATTGATTCTACCATTTAGTTTAAAAACAGTGAAGGATACAATTATTATTATGTTTATTTGCTTGCCACTTATTAGACACCGCAACGCAGTCGGTAGCGTGTCTGTCTATTGAAATAAGGGTCCCAGTTTTGATTCTTGGCATGGCCGAAAAACGTATTAGTGGTGAAATGTGGGTTTACCCTTTCACGTTGATGAACTAGCGGCCAGGGAATGGATGTTGGGCCTTTCCTAGTCTTTAAAATAGATTAAAAGGTATATGAAGCCATGACAGGCCTAGCAAGCCGATATTGGAAAATATATGAATCAAATAAAAAACTGACCCAGACCATAAGCTGGAAACAGTAATGGATGTAAAAAAACTGACCCAGGCAACAGGTTGGAAACAATAATGGATGTAAAAACCTGACCGAAGCAACAGGCTGGAAACAGTAATGGATGTAAGAAAACTAACCGAAGCAACAGGCTGGAAACAGTAATGGATGTAAGAAAACTAACCCAAGCAACAGGCTGGAAACAGTAATGGATGTAAAAAACGGACCCAGGTCACAGGATGGAAACAGTAATGGATGTAAGAAAACAGACCCAAGAAACAGGCTGGAAACAGTAATGGATGTAAGAAAACTGACCCAAGCAATAGGCTGGAAACCGTAACGGATGTAAGAAAACTAACCCAAGCAATAGGCTGGAAACAGTAATGGATGTAAGAAAACTAACCCAAGCAATAGGCTGGAAACAGTAATGGATGTAA
>CABFOW010002400.1:54760-78054 GCA_902141385.1 Timema californicum
ATAGTACTATCAATACAGTTGCCTCAGTTCTCTCAAGGGAGACAGTCTTGCTCAAGATTGCATTGTACTATCATTTCAATGTAATGTAACTCGTACTTCAGGTGTTGCTGAACTGTTCAGGGTATTAACTGTGAAATAAAAATAATGAAACAAACGAGTACTGGTTTTGTTGAAGTTGGACAAATTAAATTAAACTACACAAAGACCTTTCAAGCTTGAATAAAAAAACTGACCCAAGCAACAGGCTGGAAACAGTAACGGATGTAAAAAAACTGACCCAGGCAACAGGCTGGAAACAGTAATGGATGTAAAAAAAACTGACCCAAGCAACAGGCTGGAAACAGTAATGAATGTAAAAAACTGACCCAGACAAAATGCTGGAAACAGTAATGGATGTAAAAAACTGACCCAGGCAACAGGCTAGAAACAGTAATGGATGTAAGAAAACTGACCCAAGCAACAGGCTGGAAACAGTAATGGATGTAAAAAACTGACCCAGACAAAATGCTGGAAACGGTAATGGATGTAAAAAAACTGACCCAGACAAAATGCTGGAAACAGTATTGGATGTAAAAAACTGACCCAGGCAACAGGCTGGAAACAGTAATGGATACAATTTGCAAATGGATGATCTCACTTATTTGGAAGACCTAATAGTCTACTGTTCGGATAAGTGCTAACTAAGGTTTGATAATATTAGTAGGTGTAGATGGAGACGCTTTAAATAAAGGTGAATATCTCAAAATTCACATTTTACTCATTCGAACTTGGTGGGGCTGGATGAAGATGATAAATGTCCCAAATATAGAGTATATATTATGTTGACACTGTTACGTAGCATTAAATTCATGGCGTCGTTACCTAATCTTATATCAAGTACGAAAATTATTTTAAGATACGTGGTAGAATGTTCTGAGGCAGTGGTTACGAACCTGTGATACGCGTACCACTAGTGGTACGTACCGTTATTCCAGGTGTTACAACGTGAGAAGCCAAACAAAATAAACAAATAATTTAATTTGGAAAAAGATAAGAGCCTCATCAAGTTTTATAAATATATTACGACCCCAAGTCCAACCAATAGTAAGATAGATTCAAACAGGGAGATGGAGAGGTGTCCACACTGATTCAAGCTCAGACAGCCGGTGTAGTCACGCAGTATTTGTTACTATGTCCCTACACCTTATAGGCCTACCTATCTTGAATTAGCTCTATCCAGTCAACTTAATTACACCCATTAGCTCTATTCAGTCCAACTCATTACACCCTATCCCTATCTTGAACGAATTCTATCCAGTCTTTCTCATTACACCCTATCACTCTCAGGTCTATCTAAATGTTATCCTCCCATCTGCATCTGAGTCTTCCCAGTGGTCTTTTCCTATTGGGTTTGCCAGTCAATACCTTGAACGAGGTTCTAGATACTCCCATTCGCGTCGCATGATCTGCCCACCGAAACCTGCAAGATTTTCTTACCCTTACAATGTCTGGTGATTAGTACAGGGTATGCAGCTCATAATTATGTAGCCTCCTCCACTTCCCACTATCTAATCCATTTTTTGATCAAACAATTTCCTAAGCACCTTGTTTTTGAACACTCTAAGTTCATTTTCATCATTTAAACTAAGAGGCCATGTTTCGGATCCATAGAGAACAACCGATAAAAATTATGGCTTTGTATATACTGAGTGAAATGTACCCAAATAGTAAAAATGGGTAGTAAGACACAGGGATAAAATAAAAGCAAAATTAAATAATTTAATTGATCATTAATATTGTTACTATTCTAACTTCAACTAACAATATGGCTACTAACGGATCAATTTGAGAGGTCGTGACGATCCAAACGGTTTGGATAAAGTACAGTCGCATTAGCTTGGAGATGATAGGAGAAAAAACACAGCTACAAAGCAGATGTTCAAAACCACCTCCAATACACCCGGTAGGGATTTGAACCTTGACCTCCACGTAAGTGGCAGCTCCAATACTATCGCCTGAGATCATGTGACCACGGGTGTTTGTTAATTAGAGTATAAATACGGTAGTAGTTTCATTATCTGACAGCTAGAAAAGTTACTATATCTACTCTCCTGGATCCATAATATCAGGGCCGCCCTTAAGGCGTGTTTACACGAGGCCAGTTGACAGACAGGTCCAACTGGCTTCAGTTTGACTGACGCCAGTGACTTAACTGTACATATTATTATTATTATTATTATTATTATTATTATTATTATTAGCACCGCGTCTTACTACCCGTTCGGGTTATACGCACTTACGCTAATGTGTAGTGGTAGGGTGATTGTGAGATGAAATGAAGGACCTACAGTTTAACGTGGAATCCGAACCACGGTGGAGGCCTGGCATTCCTCACATTCCCAAGATGTCTTGTCAGAGGTGAAGGAAGGGTTTAGTAATCAGATAAATCTTTGTCGTGACCGAGGATTAAACCCCGGCCGCCAGCATAGAAGTCTGACACCTTACCCCTAGACCACCAGGTCACCAACTGTACATTTTCTTTGTTCTGTCCACACGGATGTTAAAGTCATGCAGGTTTGAAGGCCAGTTAGCGTGTAAATATGGCCGAGTGTGCATCATCAATATTGCCTCTGGATGAATTAAATTACATAATTCAAAATCTAACTTACGAGTTTGTGTCTGACTCATGTAATATTTTAACAGAAGAACTTAACAAGAAGAAGCCATGGGCTCGAGACTGGTTGAGGAGGAGAGACGCTCGTGGAGCATCCAACCAGCTACTGGCATAACAGCGGTTTGAAGACCCAGAATAATATCGTGCTGCTAAGTGAATGTCACCAGAGTGTTTTGATTTTCCCGATAAGTAAAGTAAAACCACTAATTCCAAAACAAGATAATGAAATGAGAGAAGCTTTGTTGAGACCAAAGCTTAAATCAGAGATAGCTTTGTCCTACCTTGCTACTGGAAATAGCTGCTGAACATTGCAAAATAGTTTCCGAGTGTCCAAGTCAGAGACGCCTGCAGGTTCATCCCAGAGGTTTGTGATGCTTTGAACCAATGCTTGGAGCATTGTATTAAGGTAATCTACAGTGAAAGCTTTAAAACGTTACCAGACCAAATTATGTATCCCTACGCCAAACCAGATGATCTGCAAAAACATGTATTTAGCAGCTGTAACTTTTGACATTCAAAATTTAGGTATATACCTAAATGTTGACTGTCAGAAGTCAGCTGTGAGCTGTCAGTCAGCACCAAAGAAGCCACGAGACTACTGTATTAAGAAGGAAGGTGAAATATAAGAAGCAAGTCTAGCTACATGATTTATTGATTATTTTAACCTTTTTAAAAACCAAAATAATTTCTAAAGTGTGTATAGTCAGCCTCTTTGCATCTAGATTGTGACTATAATATTTTTGTTTATTAAATGCAATAATTGTATGGTTATTTAAATAATATAATATGTTAAATGTATTGGTTATGTAAACACTTTCATAACTTCCACTTATAATCACCAAAAAAGACTTTTAGAGGTAAAAATAGGTTAAAATGAATGAAAATGGCAATAATATTAATATGGGGAATAATCACTTTCACTACTGCATACCATCATAGAACCCTGATAAAAAAAAACGTTGCATAGGGACATAAAATGATTCCTGGCTTGGCTGCAGAGTGGTTACAGTGTTGGGGGCTGAAGAAGACTTAAAAAGTTCTATTGAAGTTGATGATGGTGATGGTGTACCATAGGAGCATGTTTCAGAAGTTCTAGGATCACATTTCTTCTTTTCTAGATCTGACAACCGGCATCGTGCCAAAACTTTTTGTATTTGTCCTTGTGCGATAATACATTGCTGTGGACTTAATTGTTTCGGCTGAGCTGCAATGTGTTTCGAAAAAAATGTCACATCCGTTTAATTCAATGTGAGGAATTGTTTGTGTTAAGGCCTTCAGCTCCCGAGCGGTTGAAGCCATCTGTGAAATTTTTGACCTTGCTCTTAACTTCTTTTGAGGAAGCTCTGTGTCTTCAACTGATTTAGAAACAAGAGTTGTTTCAGGCTCAGAAATGTTTTCATCACAATCGTCAACACGTGGTTCCTCTTCTATCGTTTTTAGATTTTTTACTTCTTCATTGGCTTCTTCTTTTGAACGAGACTTCACAGGTATTTTAGTGTTTTCTGCAAAAGAGGAAATACAATTTTATTAGAAATGTAAAACTCATAAACTAAGAAATCAGGTTAAAGATTTAGCCAAAATTAAAACAATAACTTTTGTACTATTCTATTTCCAGATCTTCGCATCCATAAGGACTGGAAGAAAGTTGAGAAGGGATTCAATGGAAGATGGAACTTCCCTGGCTGTTATGGTGCTATTGATGGAAAGCATGTAGCAATCCGGGCTCCTGATAGTTGCGGAACAACATTTTTCAAGACCAACATCATTGTTCTCTTTGCTTTGGTGGATCATAACTACTGCTTTAAATTCATAGATGTAGGGAGCAATGGTTCTGTATCTGATGGAAGGATTTTTCAAAAAAAAAGTTCCCTATTACAGGAACTTGAAAATGTGCTGCTACCAGAAGGAGGTGTTATCGTAGGGGATGATGCTTTTCCATTAAGGCCGTACTTGATGAAAACCTACAGTGGCGTGTCTCTTTCATTAGAATAAAAAAAAATACAAGAGCAAAAAGAGTAGTGGAAAATTCCTTTGGTATTCTTCAGATTTCGAATCTTTGAGAAACCCATTCCCTTACATCCTAACACCGTAGACAAGTTTGTTTGTGCGTGTTGAGCACTTCATAACTTTTTGAGGCCAGAATCAAACACAAACTTACTTTCCACGCGGTGCAGTTGATAGTGAAGACTGCGATAAGAGGTTAATTATTCCAGAGGCATGGAGAGAAGTAACCCAAAGGTTTGAAAGTGTGAGAAGAGATGGAGCCCACCAACAAACGAACAGAGCCGAGGAAAGGAGAGGAGCGTACAAAGATTATTTTTGTAATTATGGTGCTGTTCCATGGCAAAATAAAATGGTACATTAATGTAGTTTATGTCAATTCTAAAATTCTTAAGTAGGGTATCTTTAAAAAAAAATTATGTCAATTTTTATGACAACAATTATTTGTTTAAAAAAATATTTTATAAACAGTTTTAAAAAAACTCAAGAGGATAAATAAAATGTATACTGCAACTTTAAGCCCGCTATGACACACTGATTACAACTGGTTTGTTACAAGACACTCGAACCGGAGACCGTCCACACCAGTCAAGAAATATAGTGGTAGGGGAAGCCACTGACTCGACCAACTGGCTCAAAACCTACTCCTCGGGTAAGTCGACCTGCCTAGCCAGTCCAGTCGTAACTTGCCCGAAAAATCCAGCCAGTGCTGTCCACACGAAACCAGTTACTGCCTGTCAACTGGCCTAAAACAGTTTTCCACTTTCTCTCTTCAGGTGAATACGGGTGCGTTTCCTATAAAATCAACCACACCAGTCCCTAAATCTTTAGTGTAATTAGTACATAGGCGTACAGCCCGAACGGCTAGTAAGACTAAAGAAATATGGGGGGTAAGGGGCAGATAGCTGGGGGCCCCACAAACGATGTTTTCCCAGGGCCCCACGTCTGCTAAGGGTGGGCCTTCCTATTATAACAAGACATGTCATTTTTGATGGATATTACAATTAATACCTGTCATATAATATTAAAATTATAGTAAAATGTTACCAATACTGACAGTGAAAAAAGTGTTTACAATTTCTAAGCCTCTCTTTATACCAGAATCCTATAGTGATTTAAACAGTTCCTTTTTTATAGGCCTATGGGTTTTTACCAAGTGTTAAAGGTAAATTAGTAAAAAGACGTATTAGTTAATTAATTTATTTTGTGATGCAATTTTGTTTATTATCGGAATGTACTGTACTTAAAAAAATTCAACACAAAATAGCACTAATCTTTAGAGTTTGTTATAATTGATAAGACTGTGATACCAAACGGGTAAAACTTTTCCACCTGCAATGTACAATATTATAAACAGATCACCTGTATTTTAAATACTATTACTACGCATTCGTTTTGAAAAGAAGATTTTATCAATTCAATAACAGTCCCACGTGATCGATTAATTGTGTGCACTTAGCACAAGGTCGCAAATTGATAAGCCTATTAGAACAAGGCTAGTGTTAGTTAAGATAAAATGCATCGTTGGGCTATTAAAATAACTAATATGGCGGTTAAAAAAACCCGTAAAGAAACCGATTGTGTTTGAATTCATATAGTTTTTATTAGTCAGACACATTACCCCTGTAACCCGTTTTTTTGCACATATTACTACCCGTTCTGGTTATATACTATATACTAATTACAGGAATCAATATAACCTTCCTAATCCCTAAAAACATTAGCGTAATTAGTACATAAGCGTTTAAACCAAACGGGTAGTAAGATGCAATACTAAAAAAAACAGTTCAGACATTTTAATTGTTTTTGTGTTAAGACTTAACAACTTAATAAAAATTGGGGACTTCAACCACTTTTTATAACAACAGAAACCTTGTCAAAATAAGTTCCATAAGTCTACACATTCACCAATTAAAGTAAATTACCTAATAATATTTTTTTAAACTGTGATTAGTGTAGGTAATTCAGTATTATTTTTAGTAAGTTGGAATCCCGCTAATAATCTATATAAAAATCTTTCAAAATTTGGCTTTAGGAATAGAAGAATAGGCTTATGTAACCCACATATTTTCACTGGTACTGATACGGATACAATTATCAAGCTAAGGACAGATGAGCTTATTGATGTGTCTCAACACTTAACTATATATATAATGTATCGAGTAGATATACCAGTGATTAAATCTGATGGATCTTGAAAGAATATTATAATTAAATAGCACGTATGACTATTTTACTGCTATTTTCATATCTACATTTTTGTGAGCTGTTAAAACACCGAAACAAAGGAAATATTGTAATTGATTGATATTGAAAAAATACTTGCGTAAGTACCTGTCCAAATTTACTCTCAGATTAGATAAATTATATCAAGCCCAGTAATCAAAAATGTTCTATTAATAGGTAGAAGTACCCGTTCTGGTGGCCGAACGATCCAAGGCAGGGGTCTTCCAACTACAGCCCGCGGTCCACATCAGTTCCGTCGCAACCTCAATAATTTATCAAAAACACATTAATTGTTTCCTTTCGTTATTTCTTAACCACGCGGTATATTTGACATGTTCAGTTCATGTCCACGCACGTCTTTCCCCCCCATGACACCAAATCAAAATGCTGTTGGAATTGCAAACCTTCATTTTCAGTCGCAGGCATCATATGACGACGATGTAAGAGCGAAAGATGGCGCCACTAACCTTTACCTTTAACAGAACGGCTTGTGACGATTTCTAGGTAGTCCCAAGTCTCCCGGCAGAGGGCTATACAACGAAAGTCATGAAAGATGTAAAATAATTTTAAAATAAGTAATTATATTGACTATCCGACACCTTGGCTCAGTCGGTAGCGTGTCTGTCTACTTAGTTAAGGGTCCAGGGCTCGATTCTCACCACAGCTGAGAAATTTAACATAGGTTATATGTGGGTTTACCCTTTCACAGTGGTAAATTAATGACTTGGGACTAGATGTTGTGCCTGTCCTAGTCTTAAGTTAGATTATAAGATATAAGTACCTACGACTGGCCTAGCAATCCGGCAGCGGAAAATATATGGCTTGAATAAAGAACTGAATATTATATTAACTACTTATTGTAAATTAGTTACATGTGAATTAAATCATTTCTCACAGAGAAGAAAGAATCAACCTCAATCACTTTTAATCAAACATTGACTGACCGACTCTGGAAAGTGGCATTTTTTTTTTAAGACGTGACCGGCCAAATGAATCAATTAAATCTAAAGTTGTAAAGTTGAAACAAATTTGTTTTTTGATCTATTCGCTCATGTCAAGGTATTTAGGGGTGGAAGGGGGGATGATGTTATTTGAAGAGAAAGTGAACTTGGATCCGTGAAAATGTATAAAATATAAAATGCGTCCCACGTACTATAAGGTTTGAAGACTCCTGGCCTAAGGAAGAGATTTTCAATCTATTACAATATGGGATTTTATTGTGATATTGCCCCGTGATTGGGCACTAATTATAGTGATATCGGATTTTAAACTGATGCTGATGCTGATGTTAATAATGTGGACCCGTATATGCCTCACGGTGAGTAGTAAGTATAAGGATAATGGGTTTTATGATGATGACGACGCGTGCATGTCTTACTAGGCACTTGTTATCTCACAACTATGATGATATGTTTTATGTATCTCGATTTAAATAAGTAAAATTCGATGTTTGTACACAATATATTGATTTGATTGCACTTGCATTGTTATAAAACTGACATTGATACAGTTATTTGTTAGTTTACGAACTGACGCGAAGAGTCAGAGCCAATGCTGTTCAAAATCAGGTTTTTCTGTATTCTGAGAGATGTTTACTCTCTATTGATATATTACTGTCTAGATTTATAAGCACAAGCTAATTATATATGACCTACCCCTTGCTTCTTGGACCCCTTGTCATCAGTGTTAAAACTAATTGAAGAACTCCTGGCCACCTGATGTTGTGAAGGCTAGCTTAATATTGGGTAAAGGGATCCACCATGTCACATGATCATTTAAATGCAACGGAGTTGATCTTTTAAAGAAAGAAAGTTTTAAGAAGTAGTGGACTGATACTACTTCTGAACGCGCGTGATTCTCCATGGATGAAGTATTAAAAGGAGACTTTACATACAGTACTTCAAAGGAAAATGCACTTCATCCATGACTTTTTGAATATATGAGAGGGGTCCAAGACAGTATCAATCATACTGAACAAGGCATTAAAGTGGTAAAAGCACAACATTAGTTTTTCAAGTATCAATCTTATCATTTGAAAATAAATGGTATGGTGCACCTCGCAAACTTTCTCTCTTTAATCTTAAAATAATGAAATTTACGAAAAAAAAACTCGTAAAATTTGTGAAACGAGGTAATAAACTTTAGTGTGGAAACATTCCACCAAGTGGCATAAATGAAATAATATACAATGTTGCAGACACATTGAGGAGCATCTCTGTCCACAAAAGAGTATTAAAATCCATTTAATATTTCAAAAAACTCCAGAAAAAAAATATATATTTGCTCATAGCTCAGAAACTATTAGTTTTATAAAAAAATATTTCAAAGAAAAGATTTTTGTATTTAATAGTACTATTACATATTTACAAAGATAAGCTATTTAGTAATTCAAGTTGTTTCGGAGATTTGATTAAAATTGAAAAAATTTGCTCATGTATGGTACCCTCAAAATTCATTTTTATGAAAACATAAATACCACAATTTTGTTTGTATGTCAAACAATGTCTAGTTACAAAAAAAATCAAAATCGTTTTATCGGATTTTGAGAAAATCGATGATTTATCGTTTTGCCCTTCAGTAAACTACCATTAATCTTAGAATTAGATATCTAATTCAAAAAAACTCTTCGGGGGAAACTTATGAAAACCTACACCGCGAATTTTAGTCCAATCAGTAAACATTTTTAGATTCTGGCTCAAGATACAGACAGATGGTCAAACATACAGATGACATCGCAAAAACCACTTTTTCGGGTTCAGGAGGCCATGAAACTTATACATTTATCAAAATCATTTTGTAGCTGACGATTTCCTTATGTTCATCACAGACTCTGCCTTAACAAATGAGTGAATAGTGGCCCTTGGAACGGGACGACTCCTTTATAGTTCGGTGGTTAGAGTATTGGCGTAATAAACCAAAAGTACCGGGTTAGATTCCTATGTCCAAGTGTCACTTTTCAATTTAAAAAATACATTAATATATCGTTTAAAAGTGTAATGGTTAGAATACTAATAATCATGTTAGTTTTAAAAATTATGTTGATTATAGATTTAAAATATATAACTTATTTATATTCCTAAAAAAAATTCCTCGATTAATTTTTTTAACACCGCGTCTTACTCTCTGTTCAGGTTATACGCTTATGCACTAATTGTGCTATATAATTGAGAATGAGGAAAGGTTAATGAAGAGAATGTGTACCCGCATTTTCATGGAGGAAGAATGTAGTTTTGAAAAAATCATCCTCAGTATATCTGATAGGGATTCTAACCTTGATCTCCCTGTCATCGGCAGTCTAGTCTAACACAAACGTGACGCCCTAGGCCATGCGGCCACCGAATCAGATCTCACTTCTTTTTTTATCTTATCCATAACTCCTGCGGCACATCTGCTGACCCTTCGCGGCACCCCGATGCGCTGCGGCACACCCGTTTAAAAACACCGGTCTAATTGTAGATTCACACGCTCACCGAAAAACTAGCGCAGAACAGAAACTTGGTCACGTGACGAGCTCTAAGCCAATCACAAGATTTCCGCCTAGCCGGTGAGAGCTGTTCTGCTCAAGTTCAACTCGTCTATACTTTGTCCACTCTGCTTGAGATTTTCAGCACGGTAGAACCAATCATCTCGAATCAGTGCGCATGCGCATTTGACAACGCGTGTGCTCTACAACCAGAAGCAAACAGACAGCTTGGTTGGTCATTGTGAGGAGATTTGAAATAGCTCGTTAATTATTATTATTATTATTATTATTATTGTTATTATTATTATTATTATTATTAGCACCGCGTCTTACTACCCGTTCGGGTTATACGCACTTACGCTAGTGTGTAATGGTAGGGTGATTGCGAGATGAAATGAAGGACCCACAGTTTAACGTGGAATCCGAACCACGGTGGAGGCCTGGCATTCCCCACATTCACAAGATGTCTTGTCAGAAGTGAAGGAAGGGTTTGGTAATCAGATAAATCTGTGACATGACCGAGGATTGAACCCCGGCCGCCTGCACAAAAGTCTGACGCCTTACCCCTAGACCACCAGGTCACCCTCTACAATAATAGATAAACTAAACAAAATTGTAGCAATTTACTGTAGTTAATGATTTCCTACGGTAAGTCAGAAAATGTATAATTTGACAGGGATTCGAGCCCTTGTCCTTTGAATTTGGACGTCATTACATAAAAACCCGTGATTGCATGAGGGGGAGAGAGTTCAGTGCGGTGACTGCCATAGCTACAGTAGCGCACCTCCAGTGAGGTGATAATACATGATACTACTTGGAAGAGAGATTCGCAAAACCTAGAGATGCCCATTGGACATCCATCCGGATCTTAAAATAGACCTCTATCAAAAATAATTGGGGACCTCTGCTCTATAGTATGCTGGCTAGTGGTGATCAGCGGGTTGCATATGTTCCCTAGTTAAGGCGCTTTCTTCCCGAATGAGGGTTGTCTAATCTAATAAACTGGCCTTTTGCTCGCAAACAGGTAAACTTAGGAGTTGCCAGTGAATTTAGGTTGTTCCTGGCGAGTATTGTCGATACTATAGCAATAAGCAGGTGTACTGAGGAGTTGCCAGTGAATTTAGGTTGTTCCTGGCGAGTATTGTCGATACTATAGCAATAAGCAGGTGTACTGAGGAGTTGCCAGTGAATTTAGGTTGTTCCTGTCGAGTATTGTCGATACTATAGCAATAAGCAGGTGTACTGAGGAGTTGCCAGTGAATTTAAGTTGTTCCTGGCGAGTATTGTCGATACTATGGCAATAAGCAGGTGTACTGAGGAGTTGCCAGTGAATTTAGGCTGTTTCTAGCAAGTATTGTCGATACTATAGCAATAAGTAGGTATACTGAGGAGTTGCCAGTGAATTTAGGTTGTTCCTGGCGAGTATTGTCGATACTATAGCAATAAGTAGGTATACTGAGGAGTTTCCAGTGAATTTAGGTTGTTCCTAGCGAGTATTGTCGATACTATAGCAATAAGCAGGTACACTGTGGAGTTTCCAGTGAATTTAGGCTGTTTCTAGCAAGTATTGTTGATACTATAGCAAAAAGCAGGTATATTGCGGAGCTGTCAGTGAAGTTAATACATATATGGTACATATAGAGGTGTTTCAGCATTCTATTTGACTTCGACTTCGTGCCAAAATTAAACAGGACATAGAGGATGCTCTACCGAACATTTTGAGATAGGGAACGTGTGGGACGCGAAGCCAGCTAAGAGGGGTATGGGCCCAAACATGTGGGGGAGAGCCTAGAAGGCTAGGTAGGTAAGCCATAATGTGTATTTGGTTTACCTATCGTCCACAAGGTGGCTCTGTCTTATCATATTTACCTTACATACTGGTACTTGTGTTTCATGCAACGGGTTTTTCCTGAGCTGTAGGAGGACCTACCCTTGTCTATTCGTGAGAGGATGTGGCTGCATGCAATATGACGGTGTACCATCTCACTTCAGTGTGGATGTCCGCAACCATCTGGATCTCCTGGTCGATGGATTGGAAGGAATGACCCCATTCCATGGCCTGCGCGGTCACCCGACCTGAATCCAGTCGGTTATTTTGTATGGGGATATATCAAATAACCTGTGTACGATACACATTTATTATTATTATTATTATTATTATTATTAGCACCGCGTCTTACTACCCGTTCGGGTTATACGCACTTACGCTAATGTGTAATGGTAGGGTGATTGTGAGATGAAATGGAGGACCTACAGTTTAACGTGGAATCCGAACCACGGTGGAGGCCTGGCATTCCCCACATTCACAAGATGTCTTGTCAGAGGTGAAGGAAGGGTTTGGTAATCAGATAAATATTTTCCGGGACCGAGGATTGAACCCCAGCCGCCAGCATAGAAGTGTCTTATTACTCGTTAAGTTTGTTTGCTTAATACTAATCATACTAATGGTTTTAGGGATTCGGATGGTTTAATTTATAGGAAGTGCAACCTGATTTTCATGGAGGGAAAGTGGCTGTAACAACCACCCTAGATGCACCCGACCGGGATCAAACTTTGATCTCCTCGTCTTCGGCAGCCTGGTCAATTGCAAGAGTAGCACCTTATACCATGCTACCACCGAAACGGATCACAAGATTTCATGTTAGTGATAAAATAATGATAAATAAAATAGTGGCCATTCTAACAGCTTGTTCAGTGTGCTGTGTGTGCTTGAAAAAGATTAAAAATCGCTGGTATAAAGTGTCAAATTTAAATTTGTTACGACTGACGTGCGTCGTACGTAATTATTTGAATGTTCTTACGTCAGTGAAACAATACAGTCTATCTATATTTGACAAGTAGTTCTCAGCTTGAGACAATTGTATCTTTATTCTTATCAAATCGTATGTTAAAATAATAACCATGCATATTAATCAATTTTTCTCGATTCCAGTAGTATTATAAATTAAGTAGCCTAATTTATAAATTTTGAAAAGTAAAGTTGTGTTTTCTCATTCTTATAATTAGATGGTTAAGTTTGTGTACAAAGTATTGATACTTTAGACCTAGTAGTATCGATATTTTCCTTTTGATACTAGTATTTTTTTATCTATACTTTTACTTATATTAGTATTCACATCGGGTATCGGATTGATATCGAAACAAACAACTTTTTTTCTATCTTCACTCATGCTGAGATTAAATTCTGAAAATTGAAAAATGACACCTGGACACGAGAATCGAACCCGGGACCTTTGGCTTAGTACGCCAATGCTTTAACCACTGAGCTATCCAGGAATCGTCCCGTGTCCAGGTGTCATTATTCACTCATATTTTAAGGCAGAGCCTGGATAGCTCAGTGGTTAGAGCATTGTCGTACTAAGCCAAAGGTTCGATTTCCGTGTTCAGGTGGCATTTTTCAATTTTCATAATATGATATCTTGATGGAAAATTCCTCAACAAAAAGCATAAATAATAACTTCAGCTATTTGATTCTGAGATTAAATGTTTACTAGGTGACCTGGTGGTCTAGGGGTAAGGTGTCAGACTTCTGTGCTGGTGGCCGGGGTTCAATCCTCGGTCACGGCACAGATTTATCTGATTATCAAACCCTTCCTTCACCTCTTACAAGACATCTTGTGAATGTGAGGAATGCCAGGCCTCCACCATGGTTCGGATTCCACGTTAAACTGTAGGTCCTTCATTTCATCTCACAATCATCCTACCATTACATATTAGCGTACGTGCGTATAACCCGAACGGGTAGTAAGACGCGGTGATAATAATAATAATAATAAATGTTTACTAGGGTGGATTGTGTAGGAAGAATAAATGATATTATTTCTCAATTCTCCCTCATTTTCTGCATGACAAGCCATAACTCTAGATGGTATGGCAACACCTTTTATAAGATCCATCAAAAAATATGATCTTACATACCTTCGAAGCTACGACACATAACATAGACGCGATAGATCTAAGTATACTATAAATGGTAAAATTTAAATTATCATAATTTTCAGTGTCTAAATAAATATGAAAATACAATTATTATTATGCAAAAGTTGAAATTATTATTACTTGATAAAAAAAATATATTCCAGATTAAAATTTTAATACCGATTCTTACTGCTACCGATACTTTTTCTTTCGATACTAGTACAGTATCGATATTTATTTTCAGATACTTTTTAATGAATACGGCATCGATACATTTCTTTCGATACCACATCACTACATTTGGCGGAGTCATATCTGGGTATGAGGGAAGTGGGTCATTTACCCCTCCATTCCAACCCCTCCAACCACCTATCAAAGATAATCGTAGTAAACACCTAAAGCAAGTAAAGTAGAGTCTATCTACGGTGGTAATTGGAGTGCAGGCAAGTGAAAGATAGCAGGATGTTTTTCATTGAGAACATTGACTGGTAGTATTATTAGAATCGTTGGAAGGTACTTTTTACTGATAATATAGTATTACTAAGAATTTTTTTTTATTAAGTTGAGATTAGGTGACTTTCAGCCGATGTTCGCAATAAATAACCTTCTTCTGGTTGCAATTTACCTACATTCCCACCGTAGATGGGTTTTACAACCAAAACTTAAAGCACTAAGAAAAACCACTTCTGTGGCCGCATGGTTTAAAGGCTGGTTCACACAGAACGCTAAACTAGGCTAAGCTATGCTATGCTATGCTATGCTATGCTATGCTATGCTGTGTAAGGTCTTGTCGGTTTTGTTTCACACACATTGCTAAACTATGGTTTTTGTTTTCCCTCCTGAATTCACAGTGTTATGGAATTATCGAAAAGTCTTGTTTGAGCTCACGTGATAGTACTGAGGAAGAGGAGCTGCTGTTTTGTAAGAGGAAGAAAATGTGGTAGGTGGAGATTTGACTGGAAATATAAAAACACTTATTAAATATAAAGCCTAGATATAATATTTCTTGAATACCCATGAAACAAACTTAAAACCTCAACCCTTATTTGATTATTTTCAACAATACAGGCTCTGTGTCAGTGCAGCACGTGGTCCAAGCTGCGTTATGCGCATGCGCAACGTAAGTTGGATCAAGATGGAAGATGGAAAAATTGCCCGGCCAGCAATCTGAAAAAACATAGCGTGGCCTAACAAGGTTTATCTTGGCATAGCTTAGTTTTCTGTGTGAACCAGCCTTTAGGCGCTACTCTCGCAATATTATTATTATTATTATTATTATTATTATTATTATTATTATTATTATTATTATTATTATTATTAGCACAGCGTTTTACCACACGTTCGGGTTGTACGCACTTACGCTAATGTGTAATGGTAGGGTGATTGTGAGATGAAATGAAGGACCTACAGTTTAACGTGGAATCCGAACCACGGTGGAGGCCTGGCATTCCCCGCATTCACAAGATGTCTTGTCAGAGGTGGGGGAAGGGTTTGGTAATCAGATAAATCTGTGGTGGGACCGAGGATTGAACCCCGGCCGCCAGCACAGAAGTCTGACACCTTACCCCTAGACCACCAGGTCACCTCTCTCGCAATAGACTAGAGTGTCGAAGACGGGGAGATTGGGGCTAAAATCTCGGTCGGGTGGACTGAGGCTGGTTTTGCCTTAATGGTTTTCCGTTATTTTCTCATACAAATGTAGGTACACTCCCTATAAATTAAACCTTTCTCATTCCTACCACATTAGCGTAATTAGTGCGAATAGATAGGAGCCCGAACGGGTAGTAAGACGTGTATCAATATATTTTTTTAATGTAAAATCACTCTGAGTACGCCCGACAAGTATTACAAATACATATAAATGCTCCTGTAGTCTAGTGGTTCCTGGCCACAGATCTAAGGCTCCCAGGTTTGATCCCAGACGCTTCCTAAATTTTTAATTGAAGCAGTGGGTCTGGAACGTGGTCAAACTCAGCCTCATGTTGACAATTGGGGAGCTACGTGAATAAATAAGTGACAGCTACGGTTTAAAATAATGAGATTAATGGATGGAGAGATCATTGTGCTGACCAAATGACGCCCTCTATCCACAATTGTTGGCAATACCATCGCTAACGGTGGCAGCCACTCGGTCGTTATAGCTCGCTTGTCGACTCACACCATGGAGAATGTTTAATATGATAAATACATTTATAATGGGAATATATACATATATACATGTAATAATTTTGTATAACCCGCCTCGGTGGCGGAGTCAGCTGACGCGGTAACTTCGTGTTGAACTATACTGCCGAGGATGGGCAGATTGAGGTTTTAATCTCGCTTGGGTGAACTGGGGGTGGATTTTCCTAGATGGCTTTCCACTCTACCTCCACGCAAATGCTGGTTCACTTCCTTTATAATCAACCTTTCCAATTCGTAACCCATTATCGTAATTAGTACTTAAATGTAGACCTATAAAACCCGAACGGGTAGTAAGACACGGTGGTAAATATTATTATTATTACAATAAACGTTAAAAAATAAACCTAAGGTTCTAAATGTGTATATATATATATATATATATATATATACACATTTAGAATCTTTATATATATATATCAACCGAAGTAACGAATGCATGACTTGTTAGTTGGGTATAATGTATGTTTTTTGTTCTAGTATCGATACATTCCATCTACCCTTTCACGCAAATTAGGTATTTGAGTTAACCGCCAGTATTGAGTCATTGTCAGGCACGCTAACCATGCAATCAATACGATAAACTTTGAAAACCACTTCCCCTTGGTGCAGGTGCACCTGACTACGAAACTAGGAGTCCCGGTTCCGGTTCCTGGCTGGTACCTTGGGTATTATTCTCTTAAGGTTATTTATCACAACGATCAACAGGGGTGGGGGGGGTAGGTAAATTAGTTTTAAGTTAGATTTAAGTGTTTCCACCTGTTACGCAACCTCATATTCACTATCATCAAGTATTCATATCATTACTGTATCAATATTAAAGAAGCATTACTGCTAATGATAATTATTGGTGAAACAATAATATTTTTCAAAACTCATATTCAAAAAGAAAAAAAAAGCTAAACTATATGCTTTTTCACTTATTCAATGCAATAACTGATATTAAAGAAATCGTAGAGATTAATAATAATATTCTTAAAATTTAAAAAGAAAATAATAATAATAATGTCGATAAAAAAATTATAAATGCTTTAATACAATAGAAAAAATAAAATTTGTTATTATTAAAAAGAATAATTATGATATTAGGAAAGGAAGTTATTATACATGTGACCATTTAAAAAAAAAAGTATAACCGTACAGATTCAGAAGGTCAAACAAAGTGTGATGGTTGGGGAAAAATGAAAAATTCATCTGATTGTACTAAAACACCAGATGGTGTCTATGTAAATATTGTGATAAATAAAATAAATAAGTGTGTATAACCACCATAAGTGACCCTGGGCAACGTTCTATTCAACCAGAGCTGCGAATAGTCTACATACAGGCGACCAAACTGGATGTGATGTCTTTCCCTGTCAGTAATGCCATAAGCTAAAAAAAAAAAAAAACCAAATAGTGAGGCTCAGGCACTCTCTAGAAATCAACCTGGTCGGTTTGGACCGAAGTCTAAGATATACGGGTTTGGCTACTTCTAGTTCCAGTGAACAGACATTGAAGTAAAATGGCGTTAGTGTCGTTGCGGAGTAGCACGCACGCAATTTAAATTTTGAATAAAAGTTTGAACCTCCAAGTTTACATTTTACTGTTAGACAGTAATTATTTTATCCAAAATGTGATAACTAGTGAATAAAAATAATAGTTCACAACAAATGATATCATACAAATTACAATTAATCATTTGCTCTTAGATGTAAGGTAATTTAAGTTTAAAATACTGTGTTACAAATTACATGCTAATTAGTTGTTTGGTAAAATTTGATCATATAAACATGATTATAGATTATTATTATTTAAAAAAATATTGATTTATGAGAGCACTAAGTCATTAATCACCCTTACCTCCTAGTTAATTATTATTATTATTATTATTATTATTATTATTATTATTATTATTATTATTATTAAATGGTAGGGTGATTGTGAGATGAAATGGAGGACCTACAGTCTAACGTGGAATCCGAACCACGGTGGAGGCCTGGCATTCCCTCCTAGTTAATAACATCTTAGGGGATTTTTGATTTAATCCTGATGAGTAGCATTGAGGGTCATTTGTCTGCTATACGAAAATTAAAGTCTTTCCTTAATAAAGGGATATGGCAGAATGCAAAAATGATAAAAGCAAAGGTGAAGAACGAATGAGAAGTGAGATTTTTGAGTGTATTTAAAAAATATTAATTTACATTTGAAAGTGTCAGTGGTGTTAATAATCTATCTTAGAAGGTACATTCTTGCAAAAGGTTAAATACCGAGGCAAATCAATAACACTCAACTTTTAACTCATTTCGTTCTTAAATACAGTCTATAAAGTTTCAATATCGTTTTATTATTTTTAAAAATGGGTTTTAAGCATAGTATTTTGGTACTACCATCTTTATAATGGTCCCAGGTTTGTTTCCAGCCCTCAAGTGGACATTTTTCAAATACTAAATTTGACTTAAGCCCCAAGACAGTTATTGATAGTACATATCATACCTAAATATAACTTAATTATATTACTGTAATAATATTACTTGCAGCAACATATCGATTGTTACTACCAAGCTATAGTGTAGTCATATTCAGAGAGTTTAACATGTCAGGAAATGAGCAGTTTCAGTCCTCTATGAATAATTTTGTGGCAAGTGCTATTAAAAGAAACTAAACAAATAGTGTTACTTTTTAATGTGATAGTGTCAAATACTTTTGAATGTAAATAATATATATTTTTTATTTTTATATATTTTCCATATCTCTATGAGTGTATTAATACAAAAAATTATCAACTTTTTAATATTTAACAACAAACAGGCAAATATGTATGGGTAAGGTTTTTGAGCATCGTCACCTCCTTACTTAACCTTTATATCCTTTGATGTGCAAATAAATTAAAACTTTGAAAAATAGTGTTCAAATAAACAACTTGTAATTTAGGACCTTTGTCTGGATTTTGATTCTAATGAGATGTCTGAATATTATAAAATCAAATTATATTAAATAGGCCTAAATATAATTATATTATCATTTGATTTGACGTTTACTTGCTAGTATAAATGGTAATATCAGTTTCTTAAAAATTTACCATTTCGAGAAAATATATTGTTTTATTTGTATGAGTTCTAGAACACCATCCCCAGTTGAATTTATTTTTTAATATAAATAATGTTTAAAGTTAAGGCAGTAGAAAAATCACTGTTATAAATAAACATACAAGTAGTCATGACATAGGAGTGATGGTAATTGATATCTAGCAGATTTTTTTATTGCAAACATTGATCAACCCATGTGGAAATAATTAAGAGCAAAACTAATCTTAAATTTTGCAAAATTCTTTCAAATACTATCTATTACTATCCACTCTCGTAGAATATCTTTTGGCCAAGTTTTCATAAAATCCATTGTTATAATTATTTTTTTCCCCCTTAAGTTCTCTTAACCAGATTTTTTTTTTCACAATCATGTTTCTCTAAATTTGAGGGCATATAAGCATAGACACGTCAGTTTTAAAACAATTAGGAAACTTACATTTCTTGTTATTTTTGACATGTAAAGCCATTATGCAGAAATAAAATATTATAAATCTAAACAGCTGTTGTTAAAAAAGTCACAACTATCCGCAACGACCAAAACGCTTTCTCATATAGCGGCAAATTGTGCAACTAAAAGGCTTCAAAGTCTGATCCACTCTTACATAGGGTTTTGAGTAGTGTGTCATAGGGGTGGTTTGGACAAACCTCAGCGCTATCTTCGTGGTGGACTGTTTTGTAAACACATATTTGCGCCTCACTGGTCAATGTTAAGGTGGAGGGTAGGAAACACGATTTAAAGACAGTGATTTTGAATATTTTTTTAGCAAAACTTTTTTTTTAATAAATAAAATATTGCTCCAGTAGTAACATAGAATTTAGTTTTCTTCCCAAGGTGATCCTAGCAGCACCATTGAATATCTGTCAAGGATGCCCTGGATTTAATTGACAACTTTTTCTCTTCATTTAAAAAGTTTGTTATGCGCTGCCGCTATGCTTATGACATATATTCAACGATTGTTGATATCACCACATGAAGAAAATTAAACTTTACGTTTATAATGAAGAAATATTTTATTTTGGCCAAAAAAATATTTCTCTATAAAAACTGCAAAAATATTCCTCTTAATTTCGGTTTCTTACACTCCCAACAATTGTACACCGATGCTGATGTGACGGAACGCAATATTTTATAATTAGGGATATTTTACGTGTACTACCTAAACAGCTACACGACTTACAGACTAAATTAAATCCATACCAGATACAGCACCCAGTTGGAAATCTTATTTCATTTCATTTTATTTATTTGAAGTATTTAGCGTGCAATTTCTGGCCCGACTGATTATATCAGCACACGAGAATTTCTATAAGTGAGAGCAAAAGAATTTAACAAGTTAACCGGGAAAATATTTTTATACACCTTCAAGGGTTCTTTCAACTGACATGGGACCAATAGCTTTACTTCCTCTACAAAGGAAGTTATGCTACGGACTTTTATCACCCAAGAAAAATCCGTCAAACCCGGCTGGGTTTGAACCCACAAACATCGGGTCCTCATGTGAGCACTTTACTCCAAAACGACAGTTGGAAGTTTATCATTATGAAAGGGAAAGCTCAAATTCTATCAATGATAAACTTTTAGTTAGTGCTGGGAATTGAACCTTGAACCTTAATTCAGTAGGCAGGTGTGCTACCAACTCGAATAAGATGTACGAGTTAAAGCTTATTCCAAACTTGATTCAATATTATTAGCACCGCGTCTTACTACCCGTTCGGGTTATACGCACTTACGCTAATGTGTAATGGTAGGGTGATTGTGAGAATGAAATGGAGGACCTACAGTTTAACGTGGAATCCGAACCATGGTGGAAACCTGTCATTCCACACATTCACAAGATGTCTTGTCAGAGGTAATGGAAGGGATTGGTATTTTAGATAAATCTTTGCCGGGACCGAGGATTGAACCCCAGCCGCCAGCATAGAAGTCTTACACCTTACCCCTAGACCACCAGGTCACCTTTGATTCAATAAAACAGGTTCATGGGTATAGAAAACAAGGATATCTTTAAGTTACTCCAAATGATGTAACTGTCGTATTGTGAAGCATTTAAGTCATTTGGAATATAAACTTAAATAAACAAAGAAGCATGTCCATATTTATGAAAATATACTGTTTTTATTATTTAATTTAGTATACCCGTGTACATATTGAGCAATACATCGGTACATTAGCCCCATGGCTTCTTTGGTACTTACTGACAGCTTTGAAACGTTACCAGACCAAATTATGTATCCCTACGCCGAACCATATGATCTACAAAAACATGTGTTTAGCATCTGTTACTTCTGACAAGCAACATTTAGGTATATACCTAAATGTTGACTGTCAGAAGTCAGCTGTGAGCTGTCAGTCAGCACCAAAGAAGCCATGGAGCTACTGTAAAAGTGGAAGAAAAAAACATTATTTTCTTTAATAAAGACTTTGTCTAAACTAAATAAATAAATCTCACACTAATAAAACACAAAGAGATGTAAATTTAAATTTTAAAGAGAAGTTCCGGAGATGCCTTTTTTTAGAAAGAAAGGGGGCTAAAAGAGGGAATTTTCACTTAGATGCGTCTGGGGAGAGGGGTCTGGACGGTGTTGGAGGGTAATTTTTTCGGGTAAGGTCTCAAGAGGTACTCCCCGCCAAAAGGTGGACCCCGTAGCCCCAGTGGTTCTGGAGATGTGTCAGAAGGAAGGGGTGATCTTTTAGACTTCCGTAGAAATTGTAATTTTAATAACGGTTGCAAATCTTCACGTGAACGCGTTTCTATTAAATCCCTCATTTGTCCATTTAGACCAGGGATGTACAAACTTATTTACAAGAAAGCCAGATTTAAAAAACAAATGGTTCGTTGGGCCAAAGATTTGTGTTCATTAATTTTCCTTCAAATTTCTTCTTTTTTTTTAATGATAAACACTGATAATATACCGATATGAAAAAGTTTAAATATATTGAGAATGTACTGCAATCATATATATATATATATATAACTTCGTGACTAAGTAAGTTTAAGTTTTTTTTACAACGTGTCTTACTACCCGTTCGAGTTATACGCTTAGCTACTAATTAAGCTAGGGATTTTAGGGATTAGGAGGATTATATTTATAGGAAGTGTATCCAAATTTGCGTTAATGGAGAGTGGAAACCCATTTTGCAAAAAACCAACTTTTAGCACACTCGACCAAGATTCGAACCCTGATCTCCCCATCGACAGCGGTCTAGTCTACTGCGAGAGTAACGCGTTTGACCACGCGGCCACTGAAGCCTGTATTTAGAATATTTGTATGATTGGATGTGAGATGAGAGAAACTGTGAGGCGCCGATTCTCAAGAAAGAAGACAGATGCTCATCAGTAAGTCTGTTTCTAAGATTACTATTTCTAAGTTTCATGGCTGAAAACAATTTGTTTAAATGAATATGAGGATTCAAACAATGCCGTGTATATTTTTACATGATCTACCAAGTTTGTAAGTTGATTTTGGCGTGGTTTTTTGACAATACAGTTTTGCTATGTTTAAAAAAAATAAAAATAAAAATTGGGGTGTGGCTGTGTCATGGACACGGCCATGTGTTGTACGTGAATACGTTTATGTAACGGGTTATATATTTTTTAAATAAAATATTTTTATTTATGTATTTAGGATAAAAGCAGGAAACAAATAACCTCAAAATGGCGGCGCTTCCCCCTCCACCGCACGCGATGCGTCACTGTCCTCGCTTATTCGCTTATCGTAATGAATTCTTTGATCCTCTAGCTATCCAGTGGTATAACTTAATTTTGGATGTAGAAGATAGATT
>CABFOW010002400.1:79085-103010 GCA_902141385.1 Timema californicum
TTACATTTTATAAACGTTATTTCCACTTTTTAAATTCTATTTATACAGAAAAATATGATTTAATTGTCACTATAAATTTGATAAATTACGAAAGTGTATTATTTTTAAGTATTTGTGATTAGACACTTTGAAACTTAGGTTCCTCTAAGTTTTGTTGCCATGTTATTTATGTATTTTGTCTTTTCAACAAATACGGCATGTTAACTGACTTCGTTATGTATTGTTTAAAGCCCTTGGCTGCTGACCTAAGGGTCCCAGGTTCGATTCCCATATGGTTCAATGGGATTTTTCTCGAAAAAAGTAATAATAGTCATGGGCACCATGGTTTGGTTAATTAGGTTTAATTTAAGCTAAGAGCTTAATTAGCTTCATCCCTTCATACGCACTATCATCATAATCATCATCTCATATCAGCGTCACATGGAAAGAGCCTCCACGGAAAGGATGTACGATTAGTATACTCCATTCACGGTAGGAATTACCCTCTGAAAGGTCCTTTTTCCTACCAATATCCTAATATATAATAGATTTCTGGTAGGGAAAAAGGCCTTTCAGAAAACAATTCCTACGGTGAACAGACTTTACATCCGAGCGTCCCCTGGGCAACGCTACATTAGTACTGACTAACCTTTCCACAAACGGAGATGCAGATTGAAGTAGCCTAGACATGTCATTTACTATTATTATTATTATTATTACTATCCAGAATTTTCTATCAGCAACTTCTTCTTTTAGATCCTGAACCTTCATATTCTTTCCTCGCTGGAGATCATTCCTCAGTTTCATCCCTCGCCTTCCAGTTTCCCTCCTCCCCCATGATACCCGAATGGAATCACTACCCGTTCAAAATGAAGAACTACTGTAGATAAGTGTTTCAAAGCCATTCCTCCGCGGACCGTCGCTGGAACGTAGGCTCGTGTCTGCCGGTTCTTAATCTGTATTAGTATTTTTGAGATGTGAGTGAGAGAATTACACCACACCTTGACATTACAATTACGTGATTGTTATCGGAGAACATCAAAAGGGAAAATGGAGGGTGAAACTTCATTTCAAGGATGAACGAAGATAAGGTTCTGAAGTGCACCTAGAACTTGTATCAAAAGCGCACCTAGAACTTGTATCAAAATCGCACCTAGAACTTGTTTCAAAAGTGCACCTAGAGCTTGTATCAAAAGCGCACCTAGAGCTTGTATCAAAACGCACCTAGAACTTGTATCAAAAGCGCACCTAGAGCTTGTTTCAAAAGCGCACCTAGAGCTTGTTTCAAAAGTGCACCAAGAGCTTGTATCCAAAGCGCACCTAGAACTTGTATCAAAAGTGCACCTAGAGCTTGTATCAAAAGTGCACCAAGAGCTTGTATCCAAAGCGCACCTAGAACTTGTATCAAAAGCGCACCTAGAGCTTGTATCAAAAGCGCACCAAGAGCTTGTATCAAAACGCACCTAGAACTTGTATCAAAAGCGCACCTAGAGCTTGTTTCAAAAGCGCACCTAGAACTTGTATCAAAAGCGCACCTAGAACTTTTATCAAAAGTGCACCTAGAACTTGTATCAAAAGTGCACCAAGAGCTTGTATCAAAAGCGCACCTAGAACTTGTATTAAAAGTGCACCTAGAACTTGTATCAAAAGTGCACCTAGAGCTTTTATCAAAAGTGCACCTAGAACTTTTATCAAAAGCGCACCTTGAACTTGTATTAAAAGCGCACCTAGAGCTTGTATCAAGAGCGCACCTAGAACGTTTATCAAAAGCGCACCTAGAACTTGTATCAAAAGCGCACCTATTGCTTGTATCAAAAGCACAGCTAGAACTTGTATAAAAATCCACAGCGAATAACCAATAGCTGCATAACGTGCCAACATGACGATCATGTGTTGTAAACAGCCTTCTTACTCTTTGTTATAGTGGCCAGGTTTGGTTAGATTAGGTTAGGTTGATAACTGGGTAATACATGAAACTCGCGATACTTGTGATTTCTGAAAAATATATGTTTATTGTGGTGTTGGGGCTTGGAGACCACAAACAATGGTGTGCTAGTGATATACTACTAATCAGGTATACAAATACGGCCTGTGCACTTTCAATACCTAGCCGTACATGTAAATATATGTATGGCTTTAAATATATTTTAGTAGGCTGTATGTATTAATAGAAATATATGTATAGGATATATTAATATTAATATATATAGGATATATTAATGTGCATAGGGAATATAAAAATATATTATTAATATAAATAATATTTGTATATATGAACTATTTTATATTTAATAAAACATTAATATATGTAATATTAAATTTTTAAGATTAAAAATATTACTAACTATAATAATGACAAATATATAAGCTATATTTGATTTAAATTATTATATTAAATAGATTTACATGAACCCTCATTTTATAGGTCTACAAAATAAGGCTATAAAACTCATGGTGTGAATCCGCAAGTGAGTTATACCTACTGAGCGGCCGTCTCCGTTAGCGATAGTAGTGCCAACTTTCGCGGACAAAGGGCATCATGTTGTCAGCACAGCGAGCCCTCCAACCATTAATCTCAGTTTTCTAAACTGGATATGCTACCTATCCATTCAATTAGCTCCTAATTTGTCCTCACGAGGCTGAGTTTGATACCGTTCCAGACCTATTTATTCCCAGATAACTTTGGAAAGTGCCTGGGATCGAACCTAAGTCCTCTGGATCTCTGGAACTCTGACCACAAGGCCGTTTTTGTTTGGTTGTTCATGTGTTGAGTTAAATTGAACCTAAACACGTTTTCGATTACTCTTTGATCGGACTAGAAATTGAATTTTTATCTTTCTTGTCCCCATGACATAATTTGCAATAGTTCACGATTGGTACGGAGATAAATTAAATCAGTTTTCGGTGCTTTTTATTGTATCCTAAGATAATATAATAATAATATAATATTTAGCACCACGTTTTACTACCCGTTCGGGTTTATACGCTTTAAGTAATAATTACTCTAATGGATTAGGACTTGGGAAGGTTAAATTAGAGGAAGTGAACCCGCATTTGCGTTGAGGGAGAGTGGAAAACCATTTAGGAAAAACCACCCCCAGTTCACCCGACCGAGATTCGAACCTCGATCTCCCCGTCCTCAGCAGTCGAGCTCAACACGACAAGCGCGTTAGCCAACTACGCCACCGAGGCGGTATCCTAAGATTTTTTAATCTAAAGAGACCCGATGGCGGATATCCCGAATTGTAAGTCCCCTGGTCCAATGAGTAATCATGAACAACAGGCTTATGACCCACTTCGGTGGCCGCATGGCCTAAGATGCTATTCTCGCAATAGAATAGACTGCCGATGACGGGGAGTTCAAGGTTCAAACTTTGGCCGAGTGTACTGAGGGTAGTTTTTTCCAGAATGTCTTATCACTCTCCCTCCACGCAAATGTGGGTGCACTTCTTATAAGGATAACCTACCTTATCCTCAAAACTATTGACGTAATTAATACTTAAGTGTATAACCCAAACTGTTAGTAAGACGTGGTGTCAAGGTTACCTCAGGGTGATGGGAAGGTTAAGGTTCTAATCCCAGCTTGTTGTCTAAGGTTCGAATCCCTGCTTGTTGCCTGAGATTATTTTTTTCTGATAAAGGATTCACAATCTATCTTCACGTTAATGCGGATACATTTCCTCTAAATTCTTCTTTCCGCATTCCTATTCTATTAGCTTAGTTAAATTTGAATATCTTGGAGGATTAAAAAGACGCGGTGCCAAAAAAAGCAACAAACTGCTACTGAAAATTATTATTACTGTATTACTATTATTTTTATCGCGGCATCTTACTACTTGTTCAGGTTATATATATAGCTACTCGAATGTAGTAGGAATGAGAACAGAAGTATTTTAAAGGTAATTTGTCCACATTTGTATGGCAGGAAGGTGGAAAACAATTTAATAAAAACTATCATCAGTAGACCCGACTGGATTTTGAACCCCGATCTTTTTAGCAGACCATTCTATCATGCCTTAGACTATTCAGCCACTGAAGCTGGGGGAAATCAAATTAATCGAATTTATGATTGTTATAATATAATAGTGCCAGAAACTATTTTGCATTTCTATTTTATGAGTTAATTTTAAACAATCAATAACAATAATAATCGAAATATAGGCACCGCCTAGAATAATGTACCTTAAGTTCCATAAATCTAATTTTCTAATATTGTTGATACTAGAATATCAGATTTTGCGGTTGTAATCTTTTAATATCATCAAGTAGGTGACCTGGTGGTCTAGGGGTAAGGTGTCGGACTTATGTTCTGGGGGTCCGGAGTTCAACCCTCGGTCCCGGCGCGGATTTATCTGATTACCAAACCCTTCCTTCACCTCTGACAAGACATCTTGTGAATGTAGAGAATGCCGGGCCTCCACCGTGGTTCGGATTCTACGTTAAACTTTAGGTCCTCCATTTCATCTCACAATCACCCTACCATTACACATTAGCGTAAGTGCGTATAACCCGAACGAGGTAGTAAGACACGGTGCTAATAATAATAATAATAATAATAATAATAATATCATCAAGCGCCGTCAGAACAAACGCCTAGCAACCAATCAGGGGAGGAGAGCCTATAGGCGTTCGGGCCGAGGCACCAATCCGTTTAGACGATGCGGGGGACTAAAGAGCTTGAGAGGCCCCCAAAACGGAGGGGAACGCTGGTATCAGTGCCTCGAATGAATTGCCAAGCTGCCAGGTAACTTAACAAGTGGTTGATAAGGCCATATAATCAACCTTTATTCACGCCTCTTTCTTCAGTCCGACAAAGAACTCCGGCCACTACGGCCGGTTTCAGCTATCACTGAACCTTGGTCGTATTTCAATCGGTCGACTTGACAAGACAATCCCCGTCATTCATAACTTGTACTCACATCGAGAAACACGAGGAAAATTAGTAGCAAGGTCGGAAACAACCACTTTACAAAGGTGAACAAGAAGAAGATTAAAAAAAAATACTCGAAACTGTGCGGCAAGCTTGATATTTGTAATAAATTCCATAAGACTGAAACAAGACAATCTAGATAATATCATGATGAATCGAAACTACTTAGTTGGACTCCTCTTTGTTATGGGCATGAGCTACGCCTCCTCGCAAACTACAGGTAAGTTCGAGTTAATTCGTTTCATTGTTACTTTCTTTTGCTGCGAGCTAAACTTGTGTCTAATTTGAAAAACAGTTTATGTCTGATGAGCATTTATATTGTTTCAGTTTTTACTGAACTCTGGCGTTAGGGGGGCCTCCTCAGTTAGGTGATAAAGTGACGCTCAGATAATCCACGCAGAAATAAAGTAGAAATATATTCCAACAGAGTTCTTTTTCCCTAACAGTTGAGTTTGATTTTTTTTAAATGTGATATTAGATACTTTTCAGCCACTTATAAAGCATATTTATGGAGTTATGAGACTAGGTTTGATGAAAAATGGCTTTATATTTAGCCTCTCTCTAACAAATACAGTAATATTTTTTTATAAGCTAACAACAGAAATTTGTAAGATATTTGAGAATTAGCAGCGAGCTTTCTTCTTTACCTTGAGATAATGATTTTTGTAGTTTTCTTTCGCCTATTTCTTATTGCCATGACAAAGTTTAAGTTCAAAAGGGAGTCTAAGCTTAGACATAACAGAGAAGTAACTCCTGAGAAAGATTATTGTATTTAAAAAGGTGTGGCTTGAGTGTGAGCGTTAATTTCTAGTTGACCGAGGCGTACGCCCTAAGACGAATTTACTTTAATAATAATAATAATAATAATAATAATAATAATATTTAGCACCGCGTCTTATTACCCGTTCGGGTTATACACTTTAAGTACTAATTAATCTAATGGATTAGGAATTGGGAAGGTTGAATTAGAGGAAGGGAACCCACATTTGCGTGGAGGTAGAGTGGAAAACCATTTAGGGACCCCCCCCCCCAGTTCACCCGACCGAGATTCGAACCTCGATCTCCCCGTCCTCAGCAGCCGGGCTCCACACGACAAGCGCGTTAGCCAACTACGCCACCGAGGCGGGTCATTTAATTTATCGTTTCCTCCCACGGATAACACCGAAATGTTATTGGTAGTACAGCTTGAACCAGAAATAAGTCTCGGCGTGGTGGGGTTTTCTGAATCCAGACCAAGGAAACAGTTCTTCAAATTCTTTTTAAAAAAAATACAACAAAGTTGAATATCTTTTATTTTAATATGAAAAAACTACTTCTATGTTCCTAATTTCGGTGTTGTCAAATGAAGAATAAAGAAAACCGAACTCGGCGTTTTATGAATCGAGCTTAGTTTTGTATCTGTATAATATTCCGGTTAATCGTATGTTAGACAAGCTTTTAATACTTAGTTACCCCCTTTGGTGACCGGATGGTCTAAGACGCTACTCTCGCAGTAGACAAGACTGTCGATAAGCTGGGAGAGGGTGGTTCGAGGCTGGTCGGGTGTACTGAGGGTGGTTGGTTTTCCCCATTCTCTTTCTCTCTCTTCACCCAACACTTCCACTGAACTAGACTTTCTACATTCCTAACCTGTAATTAGCACAGAAGCGAAATGGTAGTAAGACATGATGCGAAAAATATAAATCTTAGTTTACTTTTCAAGGTATCTGTCTATCTTCAATATCTTCATATTGTTGTCAATAAAAACAATAAAAGGAAGCAAATTATTATCGTTTTCATTATTATTATAAATTAAATTGAAAGAAAATTGAAAGTAAATAATTATTATTATATTATTATTGTGCTCCGTATCGTACTTTACATCCCGTTTGAGCAATCCACATACTTACATTAATAGCTTAGGGATGAAGAAAAAGATAAACTTGAAACTTGGTTGAAACCCCATCTAATAAAAACCACCCTCAGTCCACTCCACCGGTATTTTATACTCGACCCCCTTGTCACCTGCAAATGAGACTAGATCAAGACTGTCCCCTTTGTCCTCGTGTCCACCGGTGTGGGCTTAAATTATATCTATATAGCTTTATTTACATTGTGTATTTAAGATGTATTATTATTTTTCTGTTGTCTGATAAAATAGTTTAAGGCCGAAAATACCAAAGAGAATAGATAGAAACAATTTTATACACACACTCTCTTAAATATGTAAAAAAAAATCAAATTTGAGTGATATGAAATTAAAACCTTGATGAAATATAAAAAAGAACAAATAAACAATGTATAACATTTTATTTAGGAACTACCTAGGCAATAAATCAAATTATTTTAAAAAATACAAAAAATGACGAAATGATATAAATATCATATCAACCTTTTTATATAAACGGTTATCATTCAAATTTATTATAAGTCATACGTTTCATTTTCATTGTAAGTTTTTTTATATTAAATTTTAATTTTCGTATTAAGTTGTTTTCGTAACTCTTCAGAAACAAAATGTATTTTTATTATTTTATATTTTACTTCAGCAAGGCTTTTATCCGTATTTTTAATGACATATTTTGAATTTTACGGAGAAAAACATACACCTTTTACATGCCCATTACCGACTCTGTGGTTTAGTGGCAGTGCACTTGGCTACGAACCTAGTGATCCCCGAGTTCGATTTCCGGCCGATACCTTGGGTACTTCTCCCGAAAGGGGGACCGCACCAACTGTCACCAGCGTTTGGTTAATTAGGCTTGAGTTAGGTTTAAATGTTTTCTCTGGTTTCATATCCTCATACTCACAATCTTTCTCACCCTCATCTCATCTCAGAGGGACGTTGAAATATCCTCCACGGAAAGGATGTACGATTAGTACATTCGGATGTCCCCTGGGCAACGCTACATTAGTACTGGCTAATCTTTCCACAGATTGGGCTATGAATGATATTGCCCAGATGCGGATTATTATTACTTTTCCATTTCACATTCGTTTGCTTACATTATTTTAATAACCATTTGAAAACTTCAAAGAGAAATATTCAATAGAATACATTGTGTATTTAGAATATATACTATATAATCTCGTGCTAGTTCACGACTACGCGACACCAGTGATTGTAGAGAATCGAAGCAGGGGCGAGTGAATAATAAAATAACGCAATGTATACTCATGTGCAATGCATTATAATTGTTCTGTTTAAACTGAAACGTGTTAAATTAATCAAAACAATTACTGATATAATTTCTACTTCTTGTTTAATTATCAAGCTTAATCCCTTCAAGAAGTATTGGTTTAGTAACGATATCGATTTTCAAATTAACATTAAGAAGTTTAGATAAATATTTGCTATACTTATCAGGCGTGTATAAGTTTGAGCTCTTATCTATTTAAGCCCAAACTTGAACAGTTTTGTTATCTTGCATAATGTAGAACAGATTCACTATAAATAATCCGAAGATAAGTTATTAATCATGACATTTCCACAATATTCTACATAGTTACCTTAACAGGAGTTTGTATATACAGTAGCCCTATGGCTTCTTTGGTGCTGACTGACAACGCACAGCTGCCAGCTTTGAAAAGCTACCAGACCAAATTATGTATCCCTACGCCGAACAATATGTTCTGCAAAAACATGTGTTTAGCAGCTGTCACTTCTGACGGTCAAAATTTAGGTATATACCTAAATGTTAACTGACAGAAGTCAGCTGTGAGCTGTCAGTCAGCACCAAAGAAGTCATGGGGCCACTGTATAATGCATAAATACATAGTTGCGACTAGGAATCATTGTAAGTCCTTAAAAGGGCCAACTTGTGCCCTTTTACTTACCGTGGGCAAAGCATTAAAATGACACTCTCCCCTCTCAAGACACATTATATATATATATAGTTCAAACATCCATCCATCCACAGGATTGATATTTTTTTTAAAAGAATCACTTATGCTCATGCGCAAAGTTTCACTTTATTTAACGCCCGCGTGAGTGGGGCCACGCATGAAGGCGTCAAACTCATCTGGTTTATTAGTGACAAGGAGGTAAGGGTTCGAAACCCAGCAGGATGTACTAAGACGATTTTTTTTCCTAGATGTTTACACCCTGTACCGACATAACAACGTTTTTGTTGTTTTTTAAATTTAGTTATTTGAGGTAGGTTTATATAACGTGCACTTTCTGAACCGACTGATTATATCAGCACACGATGTATAAACTAACTTAAATCTAGAACAAGCACAACATCCGGCCCCCGGCCATTTATACATCACTGTGAGAGGGTATACCCATATTTTACCAACGATAAATTTGTAGGCCCTGCCAGGAATCGAACCTGGGAATCTTAGCTCAACAGGTAGAGAGAGACTGACCGACTGAGCTAAGGTATCTGATCACCCCAACGTATACCTGGTAATTGAAATAATTGTCTTGTATTGTACTATTATTATTATTATTATTATTATTATTATTATTATTAGCACCGCGTCTTACTACCCGTTCGGGTTATACGCACTTACGCTAATGTGTAATGGTAGGGTGATTGTGAGATGAAATGAGGGACCTACAGTTTAACGTGGAATCCGAACCACGTGGAGGCCTGGCATTCCCCACATTCTCAAGATGTCTTGTCAGAGGTGAAGGAAGGGTTTGGTAATCAGATAAATCTGTACCGGGACCGAGGATTGAACCCCGGCCGCTAGCACAAAAGTCCGACACCTTACCCCTAGACCACCAGGTCACCCTGTATTATACTATGCTTTATTTTAAAATCATCGGCTTGAAACTTTTTATTATTTCGAGTCTTTTAATTTATATTCTCTATATTAAAATTCATTTAGAACTACAAATTAGTTTGTGAATCTATTTTTACAAATCTGGTGACGCATATGGGTTTAGTATAATAGCCCTACTCTTTTATATTTGTAAACGGTGTGATTATCTTACTGGTATTTGAAACAATAATCATTGAACAAACTACCATTTATTGTTTACAAAACGTGATCATCAGTACTTTCTTTAAATTGAAACTATTTAATCTTTACTGTACTTTATTCATATGCACAGTCCAATTATCAGAAAAAGGCCCGTATATTCCAGCTAGAAAAGTTACCCGATATTCTGTAATGGATTCATACGTCAAATCATGTGGTCAGCAGCTGTCACTTTTAACAGATATTATCAAAAACTATAAAATGATATTAATTATTAAGTAAATTGTTTTCAATTTTGATCACAAACTAATACATTTGTAATTTCTTAAAGGACCATTTCTATGAAAATTGGATTTTAACCAGGTATCTTGATGTACAAGCTGCATTCCTTGGTTCACATTCCTGTCTTCTCCTATAAAAACGATTAATAGTCAAGAATAATAAACGTTTAGGTAAATAGTATTTTTTAAATGGCTCTCGTTTACGTACAAGATTGACAAAAGTTTTATATGAGAGACACAGAAGTGTTACGGAACGTCCGTTGAACGAGTTTAAGGTTGGATGTAGGAAAGGCAAGAAAATGCAAGCTTTTTGCAGTTTTTTGATTAAAACATTTTTGATAAAAAATAAATCACATATTGCTTCAGTACAAACATATAGTTTAATTTTCTTCACATGGTGATATCAAACGTCCTTGAATATCTGTCAAAGGTGTCCTGGAATTTAATGACAACTTTTTCTCTTCAATTAAAAAGGTCTTCTAATAATTCCATGCTCATGACAGATAATCAACAACTGTTGATATAACCATGTGAAGAAAATTAAACTAAACTTTGCTATTGGAACAGGGGTTTTTTTGCACAAGATAAAAAGGTTTTGCGCCAAAGATTACAAAATCACTGGCTTTTTCTCGAGTCCTCTACACTTTCACCTTGAGTTGAAGAGGCGAGGCGTTCCTCAACTGAGTGACAGTGTTTATCTAAAACAAGGAGTAAATACCATTGAAATGTTAGGACACGTCACGCGAAATAAACACCTCAACGCTAGCAAGCTTGGTCTTGAAGTAGCCATGTTACGTCCCTACTACCTGGGCCACAGGCAAAGATATACCAGACCCTCATCCTTACAGAAGTCTCAATGCGCTCCTTGACCAAGGTTGAGTCCATCAACACTGGGATTCATTCAGATCCTCATCCTTACGGAAGTCTCAATGCGCTCTTTGAGTCAGGTTGAGTCCATAAACACTGGGATTCACTCAGATCCTCATCCTTATGGAAGTTTCTCTGCTCTTTGAGCCAGGTTGAGTCCAACACTAGGATTCACTCAGATCCTCATCCTTACGGAAGTTTCTATTCTCCTTGAGCAAGGTTGAGTCCGTCAACGCTGGTGTTCACTCAGATCCTCATCCTTACGGAAGTTTCTATTCTCCTTGAGCAAGGTTGAGTCCATCAACACTGGTGTTCGCTAGTGTCAATGCTGAGTGATAAAAAAAAAAAAACACGTCCAAATGAGCAGTTGTTAAACGACTCACTTTTAACATATTCATCATAAAGAGACCATTGTTATTGTAATGGGCAGTTTGAGTAAGCTCTTTGTGAGAAAGGATTATTTGAAGAGGAGTTTTGCCTTGTGGAAGCCGGCTGATTGATTTGAGATGGATATGTGTGTACTTTCTCTAGTGAAACCATGTTTAAAATGAGTTTTATTGTTAATGCCCCGTTGGTGGCACCTAGCGATATCCGTATTACAGGACTCACGCTCTCCCACGGGACGCAGCAATTTTAACCTGGAGGTTGAGGATCTACAGTAGCTCTATGGCTTCTTTGGTGCTGACTGACAGCTTTGAAAAGTTACCAGACCAAACTATGTATCCCTACGCCGAACCATATGAGCTGCAAAAACATGTGTTTAGCAGCTGCCACTTTTGACGGTCAAAATCTTGGTATATACCTAAATGTTGACTGTCATAAATCAGCTGTGAGCTGTCAGTCAGCACCAAAGAAGCCACGGGGATACTGTAATGTATCCTTGTCAGTTACCTGAGCCCTGTTTCACAAAGATAAAAATCCTGACACTCATTGATCCGCAATTGTTGTAACTACAATCGACTAGTAATTTACGTAAATTATGTTTCTCGAAGATATTTAGCTCACTTGTTGTTTGTCAAACCAATACTTGTAAAGCTGACGTGTTGTGTGCGGTCGTTCAAGAAATGTATTAACCAACTAAAGTGACACTGGTATAAATTATTATTATTATTATTATTATTATTATTATTATTATTATTATTATTATTATTAGCACCGCGTCTTATTACCCGTTCGGGTTATACGCACTTACGCTAATGTGTAATGGTAGGGTGATTTTGAGATGAAATGGAGGACCTACAGTTTAACGTGGGATCCGAACCACGGTGGAGGCCTGGCATTCCCCACATTCACAAGATGTCTTGTCAGAGGTAAAGGAAGGGTTTGGTAAGCAGATAAATCTGTGCCGGGACCGAGGATTGAACCCCGGCTGCCAGTACAGAAGTCTGACACCTTACCCCTAGACCGCCAGGTCACCCCACTGGTATGAATAAATTAAAGAAAATGAAGGGGTGTTGTTTGGCTCGTTTAGCAGGGAAATTATAAAACTTTTTTTAATGAAAATTTGCAGATATTCGGGGTATGTAGGACTGATTTTAATTAATAAGTCATGGAACTACATTAAATACACTCTTGGTTACTATTGACACAAAATAACACTGTTGAGAAATAAACCCTATACTTTTAATACTCGCAAATTAATGTCAAGAAATTATCAGGCTCATCTGTTAAGAAAAAGATGATAATAAATACAATTTTTGTTTCAGAATACAATATTGTTTAAAATTATCAATGGAAATAAATAATAAATGGTTAAGCGAAAGTTCTAAGCTAATATAATACATTCCATTACATATATTAAAACTACCCAAACTATAATATATTGTTTAGTGTTGTTGGAAAGTTTTTTAAATGAATCTACCTAGGAATTATTCCGTATTTAGAATGTCATTCTATTCATTTTTCATGATGAGGTCACCAAATGTGCTATTTTTTTATTTATTTTTTCAAGCTAAGAGGAGGGGTCTATTACATAAAGGGACAAGTCTTGTAGTGGCAGGTGAATTTAGAATTTTTTTATAAGGAAATACCCGCCTCGGTGGCGTAGTTGGTTAACGCGCTTGTCGTGTTGAGCTTGACTACTGAGGACGAGGATATCGAGGTTCGAATCTCGGTCGGGTGAACTGGGGGCGGTTTTTCCTGAATGGTTTTCCCCTCTCCCTCCACGCAAATGCGGGTTCACTTCCTCTAATTCAACCTTTCCAATTCCTAAATCCATTAGAGTAATTAGTACTTAAAACGTATAACCCGAACGGGTTGTAAGACGCGGTGCTAAATATTATTATTATATGGAAATGACAAGTTTTTGGTTTAATAAACTACAAGAGTAACGCGACTAGTGAATATAGAATTAAGGTTCAACGACCAGTGTTTTTGTCTGAGGATTTGTTTCATTAAACTAAACATCTGTCAAAAAATTTCCAGTTACTTTCTTTGATTTTTGATAGAAGAATACATCACGGTCGGTGGCCAACAAGTGTGTGGATCAGTATTTTCTGTTACAATATTATTATATTTGATGTGTGCTTGTTTATTTACTGTTAAAAAACAACTCATTTTCTTCCATTTTCATCTTTCATTTTGAGCACATTTTGATTTGGAGGGAGAGTTCGTCATGTAGCTTAATTTGTCACAGTCCAGTAATCTTATATTTTCAAGCAATATTGCTGGTATTTCGAGAATTAGGAAGCCATCTTTTATAGGAAATGTACGCGCATTTGTTTGGAGAGAGTGTGAACTAATTTATGGGGGGGGCGGGGTGTAACTCAGTTCACCTGTCCGGAATTTGAACCCTGATCGCCTCCAGTCTAACACCAGAGTGACGTGTTTACCCATGTGACCGTGTGGGTTAGCATTGATTTATTAAAATTAAAAGTCGCTTTGTGGTATACAGTTTATCAGTTTTATTTTTTCCCCAGTAGGTTTAGTATCATCGGTTGCCTGTATTGACATGACTTACTAATATAAATCAATTCAGAGTCATTTACTAGTCCCTTCTTTCCACGCTTTATCTATTTAATTATTTGAGGATTTAATAATTGCTAAAAGAATAAAAAATGCACTCTTATTATTAAGTTTAAAATGTATAATATATCCTAATAGAACGTTAAATATTCATGCAAATATACACTTAAATATATCAATGAATATCATTTTATTCATAGCACCCCATCCTACTAACCGTTCGTGTTATACGCAATCATTATTATTATTAGCACCGCGCCTTACTACCCGTTCGGGTTATACGCACTTACGCTAATGTGTAATGGTAGGGTGATTGGGAGATGAAATGGAGGACCTACAGTTTAACGTGGAATCCGAACCACGGTGGAGGCCTGGCATTCCCCACATTCACAAGATGTCTTGTCAGAGGTGAAGGAAGGGTTTGGTGATCAGATAAATCTGTGCCGGGACCGAGGATTGAACACCGGCCGCCAGCACAGAAGTCTGACACCTTACCCCCTAGACCGCCAGGTCACCTATACGCTGTCAATGAATAATAAAGGCGAAATATGCAATAGTCAAACTTTAATCATGGTGTTTTAAAATACACTCTAACTTAACTAAGTTTCCTCAAAATTTAAGATGAATATTTTAAATACCATATAGTTTGATAAATAAAATATTATACTAGCCATTAAATTATGGTTTATTCATATATTGCTAAAACATCAACACATTGGTCACTCATTATTATTGTTATTTCCCGCCATCTCTAAACAACACACAGCCTACAATCTCTAATAAAATATTGATTTATCTCATACCCCTTTAACTACGAAATGGATTTGCCCCATATCACAAATAAAAATGATATTTTCACCACTTATCTAGCTTACTCGAGTAGTGATTATTTTAATCCATACAATGCTCTGGCTAACACCGATTGGGCATTTAATTACTCAGCCTTTGATGTAAATATAGCTACTGAGAATATTTACTAGCATAGTACAGGGATTAAACGACATTCATGATCCTAAAATTAATATTAAAAATTCCGAGCTGGTTTGACTCCACACTTAAATATTATATGAGAAAGAAAAAACATTTTTCAAAAAGTATAAAAAATCAAGTAATGGAAAATGCTATTCATCATTTTTGCACAATTGTAAATTAGTTTAAGAAACTTTACCTATTGATAGATCCATCTGGATTAACTTAATATAAATAAACCCAAGGATTCTTGTAAATGTGTAAAAAAAATTGTAAGCAAAGCCTCCCCATCTGAACTCAAAATTAATGGGAAAATTACTAATCATTTAATAAAAAATGAAATTGGAAAAGGTTTCACCAACTTAAACACAGACGTTCTGAAAATAAACATTGGTTAGCAAAGAATAAATCTACTGTAACCGACTCAGTATAATTTCTAGGTCATGTTGCCCCTTCAAGTCAGACTGATGCAATTCATTTTGATAAAAGTAAAGCTTTTGATTTCGGTCCACAGTATTATTCTCTCCGAACTTAGGAATTTTGCTCTATAAACTTCCTATGTTAATTGGTTTAGTAGATACTTGTAGAATATATCTTTTACCATCAAATTTGATTCTAGCCCCTCCAACTCCTTTTCAGCTCCTCTTGGTATAACTCACAGTAGTGTACCCCAGGGGGGCTTAAGGATACTCAAGTCCCTTCTACCCTTGTTCGGGGATGCCCCGAGATCCACGCAAACCCAAAGAGAAAATAAAATGGGGGAGAGGGGTATGGTTTCCATCGAAGAGTTGCACAGTGGCTAGACTTTTACCTATTATAAATAATCGGTGATTTTTGTGACAGTAGGCCTATGTGACAGTTAGTCCAACTTTTTATTAGGCCGAGCTCGCAAGGTCTTTAGGTAGCCATACTACGTGACTACTACCTTGTCTAGATAGTCACAAAAACCGTGATATTATCGCGCAAGGTCTTTAGGTAGCCATACTACGTGACTACTACCTTGTCTAACTAGTCACAAGCCCCGTGTCACTAGCTCACAAGGTCTTTAAGTATCTACTACGATGTGACTACTACCTTGTCTAACTAGTCACAAACCCCGTGTCACTAGCTCGCAAGGTCTTTAAGTAGCCATATTGTGTGACTGCTACCTTGTCTAACTAGTCACAAACCCAGTGACATTATCTCGCAAGGTCTTTAGGTAGCCATACTACGTACCTACTACCATGTCTAACTAGTCACAAACACCGTGATACTATCTCGCAAGGTCTTTAGGTAGCCATACTACGTGACTACTACCATGTCTAGCTAGTCACAAACCCAGTGGCATTATCTCGCAAAGTTTTTAAGTATCTACTACTACGTGCTTACTACCTTGTCTAACTAGTCACAAACCCAGTGACATTATCTCGCAAGGTCTTTAAGTCTCTACTAATACGTAACTATTACCTAAGGACATCGACCTTGTCACGTAAGTGAGTGACTTTGGGTCACCCGTATAGATAACATGAGTTGACGTTTTGAGTTGCTTCTGGTTATTAATGACTTCACCTACTTCAATGAAAATTTAAAAAAAAAGATATAAGAATGACAGTTCTGGAGCTCCCAAACTACTAAATTGATAACTATAAAACTTTAAAAAAAACCATAAGGCCTTTAAATATAGAGACATGTTTATTGCCTTGCACCTCCATTTATGCACGAACCATAATTTGAAATAGCCAATCTATGCTTAAATAATGAGGTATTTCTAAAATTCTGCATTAGTATGAGTTGTTAGCATCATAATCACGGATATATTTTAGTTGTAACCAATTACTGCCAGTAATTACACTCTTATGCATATGTACGGTCACATATGAACACGGCGTGGTTGGTAAATCAGATTGTCAAGAGTTCGGATCCTTGTGTGTGTACTAACTCAGCCCCGGATGCTGTGTCCTAGTACTAGTTTGTTGTCACCGCTGTCTTAATACCTGTTATTTTTATAATCATATATGATAATTACTCTAATGGGGTAGGGATTAGTAAGCAAAAATTTGAGAGGTCACCGAACAAAATGTGCATGGAAGGATAGTGGGAAACTATCTAGAGATAAAAACACTCTAAACATACTCGAATGAGATTCAAACCCCGATCTCCCCGTCGTCAGCAGGCCGGTCTAACACGAGAGTGATGCCTTAGACCATCCGGCCACTGAAGTGTATGTCACACTAGCGATGGATGTAAATATTTTATCAAAGAGAACAAAAGACATCAAGGGATGGATAGTATGACACTAACACAATACTAACCAATCCTAACCTGTCTTAGTTTTAAACCATTACAGAACACAAAAATAGCCTGAAAAAAACTAACCTAAAATAAGGCGCAACATGATCCTAAGTTTCTGCAAAATAAGATGGATTCTTTTTCTTGGTTCATGGAGTTTAAATTGTAGGGTCAATGGGGTCGAATGATACGATGGTTGGTCCCGAAATAATACTGCTATAGGATTGGTGGAGCCAAATTCATATTATCCCAAGCAGACTACCTCAGATATCATAAAGATCCACTAGAGAAAGCGATTTGACTTATTTGACTAATTTGACTGATGCGCTTGTCAGTTATTTCGATTAGATACGTACACGAAGAGCCTCATTTATACTTAACAACAAATGATTACGTCAAACTCTGTTTTTACTTTCTCATAGTTACAAAGTATACAGGAAATAAAGTATTATAATAACTCAAATATTCAAACCTGAGGTTTTAGTGGGAATGTAATAGGTACTTATATTTGACCCCAGTTCCGAAAAGGTGTATTTGTTTGACTGTTTTTGTTTTCATTGTTTGTATGTTTTTTAATAACTTCTTCAGCACTTTAATTGCTTAGTGAACTGTCTTAATATTTGTTATGTTGAACCATTGGTTATAATAGATCAGCTACATTATTATATTACTATAAAGCCACACGGCTGACTCACTCACTGACATTAATATTTACCCCCTTCCAGATGAGCTAGAAACTTGAAATTTGGCAAACTTATAGCTTCTAGCCTGTAACTGACGGGAAAGTTCCAAAAAGTTAAGCATTTGAATTTTTAGCCCCCGAAAAAAATTAAGACCTATCAAAAAACGGATCTGAAATTACATTAGTTTACATCCACTTGCAAAGATGTCTCCATTAGTTTACATCCACTTGCAAAGAAAACTTACTGTGGGTTTGGGGGTGTAGCCCCCAGCGAGCAAAGTGAGTTCTAATACAAACCCATGCATGTTAACACGAATAAGACATGCTATAAGCCTTGATTCACATGTTCGCAGAAAATACAGAACAGAATCTGCTTGAGTGGCGCAGCAGCCCACACGCTCTATGTTGACCCATGATGCATCGCAACGCCAACTTAAAACAGCTTATTATCGACATATTTTTATTTATTATATATTTTATATCATTCTCCCGATGTATCTTTTCAAATTATAACGCTGTGTCGTGGCACAATCCAACACATTGATACGCACACTTTACATTAAAGGGTCATTTCATTCAAATCGCCTCACAAAGGCCAACGAAGCTGTCCGATTGCTTCTGGTTGCAGAGCATTCGTTGTCAAATGTGCATGCGTACTGATTTGAAATGGTTTGTTTAGAGATATAATTTATTCTCCTGTGCCGAACAGTTAAGGCAGAGTGTAGGGTATGAAATAGACTATTACTATTATTAGCACCGTGTCTTACTACCCGTTCGAGCTATACGCACTTATGCTAATATGAAATGGTAGGGTTATTGTGAGATTAAATGGAGGACCTACAGTTTAACGTGGAATCACAACCATGGAGATCGACTGGAATTCCCCACATTCACTAAGTCTGATTCATATGTTCACCAAAAATACAGAACAGATTCTACCTCAATGGAACAGCGATTAACACTCTGTATGTTGAGCCATGATGCTTTGCAACGCGAACTTAAAAAACTTGACTATCAGCATATTTTATTTTTTACTGGATAAACATGTGTTAGATCACTGCCCGATGTATGTTTACAAATTAAAATGCTGTGTCGTGACACAATCCAATACATCGATACACACGTTTTACATTAACAGGTTATTTCAAATCTCCTCACAAAGGCCAACAAAGTTGTCTGATTGCTTCTAGCTGTACAGCGTATGCGATGTCAAATGCGCATACGCACTGATTCGAGAGAGATGGTTCTTAGATTTTATTCGTTCTCCTGTGTCTAACAACTCGGGAAGAGCGGACGAGATAGAGATGAGTTGAACTAAAGCGGAACAGCTCGCGCTGATTAGGCGGAAATCTTGTGATTGGCTTTAGAGCTCGTCACGTGACCCCATTTCTGTTCTGCACTAGTTTTTCGGCGAAGGTGTGAATTCACAGTAATTAATTCTATGAAACTGCGTCCACACAATCAATCCGAACCACATCGCGTACTCTTAGCGAACCAATGAATGTAGATATTTCAACGAAACATTAAAGGATGTTACAAGTTTCGAATCAAAACTCATCGGATGTTGCTGCGAGACGAATCACGAACCATGCAAGTGCAACTTTGAATTTTTGTTTATTTTTTATTAAAACATGGCCAACAGAGTAGCGGTTGAGTTATATTTTTGCACTCTAGGCCCAATCAGTGGCGCACTCAGATATGTTCTTTGAAAGAGGACGGGGAGATTAAAAAAATCAAGGCTGTGTCCAGAATTGAATTTCGGTGGAGAGGGGGTAGGTGGGGGTATGGAATACAACTCCATAATCACTGGAGGTGAAGACAGCTTATGACTGTTAAATGCAGATAGATACTATTTTTAAAAAAATTGTAGCTAGGGCCAGCGATTTCAATAATGGTTTAGATACAAAGTGTCAAAACTATTTTTCCAATACTTTTTCTAATTTGTAGCTTTTGGAAAACTTTTAACTTTTATAACATTATATTTTCACCAGAAACTGGGTAAATTTTAATGTTTTACTCGAAGAGATGAATCTTTGGTGGAAGAACACTATTAATTTTCAGTAGGGATGTGGGCACTCAAGAGGGTCAAGATTAATTAATCCACCTAGAAGATATTTGGAGGGGTATTTCCTTAAAACATTTTAAAAATTCAAATGGCTAGAAGCTTTTCGGAGTAGTCCTTGTGCGAATATTTTTAAAATTAATTTAATCTAGAAGCAAATTAAAGTAGTCTTTCCCCGTTTTTTTTTTTAAGGTTTTTGAAAATCATATACTCCTAGTCCCTAGAATCCATTTGGTATGGTCCTAATCTGGCACATTTTTGAAAATTAGATTCATCTACAAGATATTTGGAAACCAAACATATTTTTGAAAATTTGATGAGTCTAAAATATATTTGAAATGGTTCTTTTCTTTAAAAAAAATTGAAAATTAATTTTAGTTCTTGTGGGAGGGGGTTTATAGCCCCCCCCCCCCTGAGCGAGCCACTGGGCCCAATCAGATAAATTTAATGCTCAAAATCACTTGGTGTCATTCGATTAAAGTTTTTATATTGCTCACTAATTTCTTGAAATTGAAGGTCGAGAAGCAAACTATTTCCATCGTGTTTCACTCGCCTTGTGTACTATCAAGTTTGCCTCCATCCTTTGTTGTGTATTTTTTTTTTACGTTGCTGCTAAGGACGAGGGGATCGAGGTTCGAATCTCGGTCGGGTTAACTGGCCGTGGTTTTTCCTAAATGGTTTTCTATTATCTATCCACACAAAGGTGGGTTCATTTCCATTAAACTCAACCATCTCAATCCCTAACCCATTAGCGTAATTAGTACATAAGCGTATACACCGAACGGGTAGTAAGACGCGGTGCTAAATATAAGAATATACTTGCCTGTGATTGAACAGCCCTTGCATGGGGTACTTTCTCATGATAAAAACAACCAAAGAACCTGTTCGCTTTGCTTGCCTCCCTGCTTGCCCCATGTAAACACGCCGCATTACACATATCAGGTTTCAGATTTGCTTTCTGACATCGTTATGCAGTGCTGCAAAATTATCGTTTAATATATCTAAATGGCATCGTGAATATCAAAGGAGTTTGATATTTTCTGATCGGACGGCTGCTTTCTGTGTCGGTTTTCTGCGCTTCCAACTTCTGGAATGCTGTATCGCGCATGCGCGAGCTTAGAAAGAAGGAAAATATCAAGTCTTTTTATGATCGACTTGTTACAAAGAGTATTAGTGTGACATTTGGCTTCCCATGTGGAGATATGGCCTTTCTCATAACTACTGAGACGTGATAGACATAATATGATTGTAGGTGTCTTCATTCACAAGTAAGTAATTCTGAAAGTCATCAGCATCTAATTTGAGCAAAATCGTCGTATTTTGTGAGACAGTGTTGAGTTTTAATAGTAAATTTTGACTACGCACACGTTTCTTTCTAAGTTTTACAACACCACATGATTTCAAACTTGAGTAGTACCTGTGCAATAGAAGCAAATCTTCATTCTCTTGTTGTTGACGAGACATCTTGGCACGAGGTGAGCCAGCAAAACGGGTGTGAACGATAAAATACCTCCTCCTCCACTGAATTGCATGATGATTATTCGTCAGAAAGCAGTGTGTTTGTAATAGGTACCCCAAATTCTATCGGCTCGCAGTTCTGCAACCTGCTGCGTATAATTTGGCCTCAAATAATGTATGCTCATAGCCCAAACAGATAATTTATTAAAACGCAATGGATAAAATATTTTCGACCAATTTAACGACTTATAATGGCCATGTGATTGTTATCCTCAGGGGCCGAATTTTATATATATATATATAATCACATAAAATGCTCATGTGTATATAAATTCTGTTCATGATCTCCTGGTTGTGTAAAAGTTTTTTAGTGGTCATTTTTTGCGAATTTTTTTGTTATTCTGGATTTTTAGATAAAATTTTCTTGGTTTGCATCATTTTTAGCCCTTTTTAAGTGATTTTTACGCATGTTTTTTGAATAAGTATATGCATAAATATTGAAACATTTTTTTAAACACATAGGCTTACTTGTCGGAATGAGAATATAATTAACTTTGCATCCCCTTTGCTTGTAAGATAGGAAAACACACATTCCTGGCCATAAAATACAATAAATCTGGAAAGAGTTGCGTTGGGAGGTTGAAGCAGTCTATGTTATCTAAGCAAGATACAAGGGTTGAGTTATTAAAGGCTTTTCATTCTATATACATGTCCTAGTTTCCATTAGTAAAGTTCGTGTTGTTTTTAATCTCGTACATTTATTAAGAGTTTTGGTTCATGATTTAAGATCATTTTTTGGGTAAGTTTTGGGTTATAAATATCCATGCCCTGGCTATTATCCTATTTGTGTTGCAGAAGCTGGCAACACAACGGTCACATGCACCCCAAAAGATAGCGATGAGTTTCCTGGGGACATTTTCACGACGGAGCAGAAGGAACACGGTGCCATCATCCTGCACATAATTGGAGGCATCTACGCTTTCACCATGATAGCTCTTATATGCAGGGATTACTTCTTGCCATCCGTGCACTGCATCTGTGATGGTGAGTACAATGGATTGATAGTACGACTTATTGGTCCACTGCTCTAAGACCGGAGCGGAGAAAGTCTATTATTATTATTATTAGCAACGCGTCTTGCTACCCGTTCGGATTGTACACACTTACGCTAATATGTAATGGTAGGGTGATTGTGAGATGAGATGGAGGACCTACAGTTTAACGTGGAATTTGAACCACGGTGGAGACCTGGCATTCTACACATTCACAAGAGGTCTTGTCAGAGGTGAAGGAGGGGTTTGGTAATCAGACAATCTGTGCCGGGACCGAGGATTTAACCCCGGCCGCCAGCACAGAAGTCTGACACCTTACCCCATAGACCACCAGGTCACCTTATACCCACAGTTGCATGGCAGTCTAGTGGTAAACAATTTAATAAAATAATCTCTCAGTACGCCATACTTAGATTCAAACCCTGATCTCCTTGTCCTCAACAAACCAGTCAAATGCGAAAGTGACGCGTTTGACCATGCAACCACCGATGTAGAATAAAAATAATATGAATATTATGGTAGAATTCGATCATTGTTGATGTAAGAAAAAATATGTCCACATTTTATAAACGGTCCTAAATACCACTTTATTGTTATAAATAGCATTTGTTATTTTTCAGTTCAGTTTGTATCGCTCGCGCCATTTGGACTGTTCGTCTCCAAACTTTTTAAAGTATAAAATATATGTTTGTTTTTTTAATTATACAACCCTTCATTACCTTTAAGCGCTACTTTATATAAGATTGTAGTTATCAGAACACTATTTAGATAACTAAATTAACCTAGGACAACGTCACACGATTCCAAGAATTAAATAATAATATTTAACACCGCGTCTTACTACCTGTTCGGGTTATACGCTTTAAGTACTAATTACGCCAATGGATTAGGTTGAATTAGAGGAAGTGAACCTGCATTTGCGTGGAGAGAGAGTGGAAAACCATTGAGGAAAAACCACCCCCAGTTCACCCGACCGAGATTCGAACCTCGATCTCCCTGTCCTCAGCAGTCGAGCTCAACACGACAAGCGCGTTAGCCAACTACGCCACCGAGGTGGGTCCCAAGAATTAAATACCCCACACTATCAGCAGGAGTTTTAATAAAGGTGTGGGTCAAATATGTGTCTAAAACATTCACTGATACTAAATTGTATGATGTGTTGCTTGGTTTCGAACCCTTGACCTGAGGTTTATTAGCTTACAACCATGGCGATAATCAACAATAGTAGGATTCTGGTAAAAGTAACTATATCTCATGAATGTAAACATTATTAAAACGATTTTCACGTATTCATACGTCAGTTCATATGACCTGCGTCTGTCACTTTTGATATTTTATTATTGTTATTATCATTATTATTATTATTATTAGCATCGCGTCTTACTACCTGTTCAAGTTATACACATATATTATAAATACTCACCCGCCTCGGTGGCGTAGTTGGCTAACGCGCTTGTCGTGTCGAGCTCGACTGCTGAGGACGGGGAGATCGAGGTTCGAAT
>CABFOW010002401.1:6069-26150 GCA_902141385.1 Timema californicum
TAATAATAATAATAATAATAATCTATTAAACTAACACTATAGTTAGCCACCTTTATGGCAATTAAGGGTGTATGATCCAAAATTAATAATAATAATAATATATATATAGTTATTATATTATTAATTTTGGATCATACACTCTTAATTGCCATAAGGTTGGCTAACTATGGACTTAGTTTAATAGAAAGCCCCTTATTTGCAAACTAACAATTCTGTTTGCCACAATAGCGGGGGGAAAACCCGACAATTTGTATTTACATCCTTTCATTTGGTAATATTGTAACAAAAAAACTATACACTAATCCATAAGGAAGCATTAATGAACGATTTTGATACATTATTGGATGGACATTTTAATAAATACATCAAATAAGACTTTTTTTAAAATACAAAATTTTAGTGACTATCAATGTTGATGGTCAAAAGAGGTCTTCCTATAAAAATCAGGAATTAGCTTTGATCTCGTGGGTTCTAATTAAATGTTTCTGGAACTAAAGCAACCAAGTTGTTATTCTCAAATTATGTTTAGTGTGTTTGATCAAATATGATAATTATATAGGGGACTTTAATACAAAATCTAGTGGTCAGATTAGTTTGTTTTTTCTAGTTTATGACTTTAGAAATACGCATTAGAGACTATTTGCTTCAAAAAGATAAATTTGAAATCGATTGTTGGTTACACTGTCTTCATAGCTTTTGTTTATTCAACACGATCAGTTGTCAAAATTATTTGTTTTTCTTGAATAAGTGTTAAATACACTATAAACATAATACATAGTGCGCAGCTCTTTTATGGAGTTAACTGTGGATAAAGCTTTAAAATCTCTCCCAATAAAATAGCAATGATAACTAAACAACTTAGTTAACGTAGTGTATGGTTTAAAAAAATTAGAATTTTAAAGTAGCTAGCCTATATAATTATACAGTTGCTTGAAAAATGTCTTTAAATGTGTTTTGCTGTTTAAGAAACTGTTTAGATGGATTTACTTTCTCGCCAAATCCCGTCCCAAGAAGGGAATTAAATCCTATTACTTTGGACACCAATTACATGGGTATGACATTTTGCCTTTATATATGTGAGAGTTGGGGAAATGGGTTTCCTGATTTCTCAGCTGTGGCATCGCTTGGTGATTGATAAATTGACTCACATTCTTAAGATATTCTATACCTTCTCACTTAAGAGGGTCTTTCAGTGCTAGCAAACCATTGTCAATATCTATTAATAGCCTATATTCTAGCTTAGGCTATTTATTGATGTGTATCACAAACTAATAAAGTGAACGTTGCGTCCGAGATATCTAACCCACCCAAAGGGTTGGGATTTTAAATTTTTGGTTAGATTAAAAAAAAAGATTGATTAACAAAATGTAGATATTTTTCTGTCTGTCTATTTGAAACAAATAAAAAAGCATTTCAAGGGGTCCGGGCATTTCCAATGAATTGTGTGGCTGCCACGAGCAACGCCGAGTACCATCTCTCTGTCTCACTCACTCACTTACCTGCACACAGGGTTGTTGTGAACTCTTTTATCTCCGTTTGCCCTCATCGCTCTTCCCAGCAACCTCCATGCACTCAGCCCCTGCATCTTTTACAAATTTAGAATGTATGGACACAAGGCCCTTACATAACAAAATGGCGCTCATTCTCCCTCCAAACCTTCCCCAAATACTCAACTATTTCAACTAAGACGGAAGAAAACAACGCTATACTATTAAGTACATATATGAAAGGTGAAGCTTGGGGGATGAATCATTATAATAATTATTATAAAAATGACCCGCTTTGGTGGCTGCATGGTCTAATACGCTTCTCTCACAGTAAGACTAGACTGGCGATGACGGGGCGATAGAGGTTCAAATCTGGGTCGGGTGTGCTGAAAGGGGGGTTTACAAATTGGGTTTCTACTCTCCTCCCAAATAAATGCTGGCACACTTCCTTTAAATATAGCCTTCTTAATCCCTAAAACCATTAGCATAATTAGTACATAAGAGTACAGTCTGAATGAGTAGAAAGACGCTGTGCTAAAAAAATAAATAATGGAAAAGAGCCGTATCTCGATCATAATCAAATATTGTAAATTGAAAAATAACACCTGGGCAAGGGAGTCGTCGGGGGGAAAAGTCCCGGGTTTGAGTCCCGTATTTAGGTGTTTTTTTAAAAATTTATTTGATTTTTCAACCAAGCCGACCCTTAATTTTACAGACAAGTTATAGTCTCCATCACCAACCTGACTACTTTTATCTGTAAAAACGACACAATTCTGATTTATTCGTTAGTTTTCATTCTCACCGTCTCGTGCATGATTTGTGCGCAGGTCACGAGGTGGTGATTGTGAAGAATGGCGTGAGGGTGTGCGGGAGTGGAGGTGCGCTGGGTAGTGCACCTCTCGTCCAGAGCAAGTCCTACTTCGAGGTGAAGGTGCAGCAGTCTGGTTAGTTCTTGACGCACACATTAGAGTTTTCTCCAAAGTCCAAACTTATTACTACTATGTTTTATCTTGTCCTTAAATGGTCGATAAGTTCATAAGAAATGTATGTGCGGGGCCGTTTCAAGAAGTAACTAAGCCAAGGAATCAGGATTATAAAGGTGAATTGCACCAGCACATGCTCAGAGATGTGGGGAAAATAAGCCTACGTTGTGCTACGGGACAAGGTTGAACCCTGGTCTCGAGGGTCGGTCACAAGTGGCAAACTAGCTGGTGATGTGTCTCATTGCAGGAACAGGGTCCTAAAATACTGTGTGCTATATTTAAAAGTGGCCCCTTGTATTAAAATAGTGAGTAGCACTAATCAGGGTTATGCAGTCGGTACACCAAGCCTTCGACTCCAACTCCTCTATTTTTCTATTATTTGCCTCAGACGCCTTCATGAATGGCTGAAGTATATTAATTAGTAATAACAAATTTACTGCAGTAACATACTCCAATACTGATTACTTCATAAGATGCTTCTTTGACATTGTGAATTTATATCTGAATAAATTTGTCAATCCAAATTACAAATAATTGGCCCTAAAAAAATAAATGATAAAATGTTATAATATTATAACAATATATGTTAACTATAAGTTTTTATTTTTAAGCCGTGGTTATTACATTTTTACCGATTCCAACTCCACCCGAAATTGCTGTCGACTCTGCCTCCACAGCCCTGGTGCTAACGATAACATTTTATATTTTATTTCTCTATGTATCCACACAAATATGAATGTTGGAATGTACCTCTATTGGTCCCCTTGTGGGCAAGAATCAAGGTATCATGACATTATCCCCAGGTGTGTGGGGTGTGGGATTGGCCACTCGTATGTCCGACATAAACCGTGCCCCAGGGGGCAGCGACGATGAGTCCTGGGTTCTTTGCTCGGACGCCATCATCAGACACAGCAACAAGGAGCTGGCCAAGATATCCCCGGAACCCCAGGAGGGGGACATATTGGTACGTCTGAAAATGAAACACTCAACCCCTCAGCTTCAACAATGTCGTAAACTAGTTTCTTCAAATACCAATGTTTCTGTGAAGTAATGTTGTCATGCCTTATTGTCATCACATAGTTGTCACTAACACTGTTCTAATGGCATAAAATATATTTTTAAGAAAAACTTCTTTGCTGTTTTTGAGGTATTTTGTTATACGTATTTGGAAGAAGGTACAAGAATTGTGGATAGAAACACATAAAAGGGGACAAACACAATATCACTTTTCCAATCAAAAGAAGAACACAGTTCACACTTTACACTGCTGCTGCTGGACGGAGAAGTAATAGCTGCCTCGTTAAGAAAATAGATCGTTATCGCCCAATCCCCTGACTTAGGTTTCATTCTATCGGAACTTATCAGGAGGGAGTGTGAAACGTGCAACGCAACTTAATAAAAGAAGCAACCAAAAAACCAAACCAAATAATGATAGGACGGCTATATAATGTCCGTTCACGACAGGTTTTTACCTGAATGACAGTTCGAAAATCATATGTTTAGGTTTTGGGTGGCCAACACTAGTAAAAGATCACTGTTTTGTTATAATTGTAACATTTTTTAATTACTGGTACCTGTTATATTTTACATTAAAATAATGTAAACTTAGGTTTTCTCATATTATTTCATTACTTTTAGTAATTTCTTTTTATCCAACTTGAAACAATATTTTAAACATAATTAAAAGTTTTATTTGTTTTGGAATGTTGATTATGTGTAATAAAGTGCATACCTTTTAATACAGGCATCATATTTACTTAGAAAAGAGAAAATACTTGTCATATTTTTATATATAGTAAATTATTTTATGATTATTTTATTGTATTTCAAAATATTAAACTGGATAAAATATTTTCCTCAACTGCGTGGGTCATCATTGTAAAAAACTTTTTTCTGTTATGTCCAACCACATGGTCTAGATTTGTCGATCGCTATTTTAAAAGCTATGTTAGTTACAAATTTTTGTGAGCGTGGTGTGAATAATAATTTTTATTAAGTGGAATAAAACGATAAATAAGCTTTGTGCCCAACCTCAAATAAATATATAAATAAGGCGTTTGTTTTCATTACAGCTATCCAAAGTGATAGATGTCAGCTGTCGGCGTAGGGATATATTATGGGATACTTCTAGTAACATTTTGAGCTGTCATCCAAGTAAACTAAGGTCGTGAATTAATTATAGGAACATGTAAAGGAACTGTGATCTTCTTTTCACTGTAAAGGTCATATTGTGTTAGTCCTTTTTATTTGCTTCTAGCCACATTTCCTTTACCTCCTTACAAATACACCTACTGAAGTAAAAGTGGTAACTTATAAAGATGTGTCCAGCCGATGCTTTATTTACAGACTTAAATTTAAAACACCCCCAAATATAGCTCACAAAGTGTTAGTTGTAGATAATATTCTAATGGGATTGTCCATCATCTCAGCCCATATGGTAGCTTTTCTGTCAACTAAGCTAAGCATCCCAAGTTCGATTTCTGGAATGGCTGAAAAATTTATCATTAGTGAAATGTGGGTTTCCCCCCTTTCACAGTGATAAATAAACAACCGGGGGACTGGGTGTTGTGTCTGTTCTAGATTTAAGTTAGTTATAACTCAAGTGCTGATATAATTAGATGTTTCAAAAAGTGCAAGTTAAATACCTCAAATACACGAAAGAAAAATTCTAATGGGTTATTTAGTTTTTATTTAGAGCAAAAAAAAAATCAAAAAAATATTAGTAACCACTTCAAAATGTGCCATCAATTGCGTGAAACATTTTGTTTTCACGATTAATCCTGTACAGTGTATAACTTGTGTGAATGTTGCGTTTTCAGGGGGTAGCATATGACCATGTGGAGCTCAACTTCTACGTCAACGGCAAGAGTCTGGAGTCCCCAGTGTCTGGGATCAGAGGATCCGTGTACCCTGCTCTTTACGGTAAACAACAGGCATGGCCGCATAGTCTGAGTCGTCACTTGTATTAGCCTAGACTAACAGTGACAGGGAGATCAAATCCTGGCTGGGGTGTACTGAGGGTGGTTTTTCCAAAATGGTTTTCCACTCCCCTCCCCACAAATGTTGGTACACTTTCTAATAAATACACATACATACAACTTGAACAGGTAGTAAGCCGCAGTGTTAAAAAAAAAGTTGAAAGGGTTCCTTCTCAACCAGATCACTGAGGGGAGGGAGTTTTTTCTCTCAGTCTTTAGGCAAATACTGGTGCAGTTCTTTAGATACTATTCCTCCTCTTCTATTTAAATCATTGATAGACGGTACTCCCGGCAATGGAAGGGCTCACCACAAACTGAGGTGTTAATTTTTGTGTTTCCAGTGGACGACGGAGCGATCCTGGACATTGTACTCACCGAGTTCAACCACGAGCCTCCCCCGGGCTTTGACCGGATCATGCTTGAACAATCCCTGCTCTAGTGAACATTGATCTTGACTGCGCAGGGGGAGGGGATCACTCCGGCCAAACAGGACGATTGCCACTGGCACCAGGGCACCTGTTCTCATCCAACGAGCCAGCAAAATATCGGGCGAGGCTTTGCAAAGCTCACCTTTAAACATTTGTATCAATGTTAACATTAGAGATGGGACGTTCGAATCCTTGATTCCTCGAATCCCTCAAATACTAGAGATATTTGAGTTTACAAAAAGATCTAAAAAAAATAATCAAGGCATGAAGGCATTGACTTGAAATAACAAGTTTATGCAATTGGTTAAAATCATTAAATAGACTTATGTAATCAGGAAAATATAACAAAAAAAGCACAAAATCGTATTAAAATAATAAACATACACAAAATGTGTCCTCTTTGTTCTATTCAGCATAATAGATTCGACAAACAAATGAAATAACAACTATCAAAAGTACTAACATGACTTATTTTTTAACAATTATTATTATTTTCAATAATCTCACTTTAACAAAACTCACAAATTTTTAAAGATTTAGAATAATTTTAGGTTTGGGTTCAAGAAGTTTAGGATTCAATTCATCTCTCTCTCTCTCTCTATTACCACTAAATTCATTTCACATTTTGTCAATAAACTGAAATTACTTTTCCTGAAAATTACACATAAATGACACACAAATAGTTTTTAGTGCAAATACTTGTTTGTTGCTATTGTAATACGGCGATGTTAAAGTGTTTTTGTATTATATTGATAATCTAGTTGGTTTCTTAACTATGGCAGCAATGAGCTTAGTATAATTATATTTTTTAGCATTGCGTCTTACTAGCCGTTCGGGTTATATGCTTAAGTACAAATTACGCCAATGGTTTGAGGGGTTAGGAAGGCTATATCTATAGGATTTGTACCCACGTTTGCATGGAGGGAGAGTGGAAAACCATTTGGGGGAAACCACCCTTAGTACATTCGACCGGGATCGAACCTAGATCCTCCCCCCCTCCGTCATTGACAGTTGAAGTCTACAGCAGGAGTAGCGCGTTAGACTGCGGCCAGTAGTACATTAGACTGCGACCACTGAGATGAGTCTGAGCTTAACAATGATTTCAACTATACAAACTGTAAATATTAATTTTTGTTTGAAAGGTCATAATTTGTCTCACAACTCTAATGCAAGTCTTTCATGATTCTTACTACAGTCCAATTTTCATAGGAAAGAGCCTTTTACAAAATACCAACATATTGACTATGATTGCGGTCAACGTTAATAACATTCTACCGTATTAATTATTGTCCCAGCAAATATTTATCTGATTACCAAACCCTTCCTTCACCTCTGACAAGACATCTTGTGAATGTGGGGAATGCCAGTCCTCCAGCGTGGTTTGGATTCCACGTTAAACTGTAGGTCCTTCATTTCATCTCAAATCTCTCTATCATTACACATTAGCGTAAGTGCGTATAACCCGAACGGGTAGTAAGACGCGGTGCTAATAATAATTTATGTATTGATAATATCTATATAAAGTGACCACCTATATATTACATGACTTGACATATGAAAGTATATCTAATAACTTCTGAAGCTGTCACATAGGGCTCTACCTATGTAAGTTGATGTGTAGTTGGATAGGGATGTATTTAGAGCAGGGGGGTGGGGGGAGTTAAGACATCTCAACAAGTGCAAGTTGCTTGGATATTTTGGAAACCTTTCATCGTAGAAATTTAAAACTTACATTGATTGATTGATTGATTGATTGATTGACCTTTTTCTGACTTAATATCAGTCTCTTGGGAATAATGTATTTTATCAAATACTTTGATCACCAATCATATCCCTTGCCAAATAAATATACCATAGAGCTTTTTACCACAAAAGGTGGGGAAAAAAAAGTTTTCCATTGCTTTAAAAACCATTTATAAGTTTCTATTTACAAGTGAACCCATCAATTAAACACAGAGAATTCATTGAACGTGTGACATTATTTTACATTTTCTTGTATTAGGACATCTTAATTTGTGTTGCAAAACTGTGTTAACTGCAACTTGAGGGTAGTTTATTACTAATTAATATCCAATTAAGATATTTATTTTTCAAAAAACATTGAGAATAAAGAAGCAACACTTAACCCGCATTGGTGGCCGCGTAGTCTAAGGAGCTACTCTAGCAATAGATCATACTCCCGATGACTGAAAGATTGAGGGTTCGAATCTCAGTCGGCTGTATCGAGGGTGGTTTTTCCAAAATCGCTTTCCACTCTTCCTACATGCAAATCCAGGTACACTTCCTACAAATATAACCTTCCTAATCCCTAAAACGATCAAATCAAAGTAATTAATACAGAGGCGTATAACCCAAACAGGTAGTGAGACACGGTGCTAAAAAAATAAAATTGCCAACATTTTGATAAACTGCTTAACAAATTAGGAATGTATGGCTAGCTAGTTGAATTGTTTAAATACTGAATTATTTAGTAATTCCACTGTTTTGATGCTATGGATCGCATGGTTCTTCACCTTTACTGCGCCATGTCGATGTTGGCACACTTTCTGTCACCCTCACTTGATGTGCATGCACCCTAACATCTCGGAATGTAATTTTATATAATGAATCTTAAAAGAGATATTTATCAAAGTGTGATGCCCACAAGGATTGAACCTGAGACGTGTTATATGTATTATAGTTAAGAAGCTTGGCACACTATTGCCGACTTGTTGTCAGACAGTAATTTGTGCACTAACCAAATATTTCAAGTGTGCGTGTGAAGGCAGTGTTTGGAGTAACATTTTTTTTTTTAAAGTTCAAATTTTATAAAATTATTTCTGTTTGTTCAAGTACTAGACAATATTATCAATCCGTGGTTTACACTTCTACCACTACCCACTAAAAACAGGTTTCTTTCATTTGATTATTTAGTATTAAGTTCTATTTTTAATATTCATTTTCCATTTGTCGACATTGGATACGATTTTATCTTGATTGTACTTAGTTTAAGATTTGTGATTAAACTTTCAGTATTTTTTTGTTTGTTAAAGTGTTGCTCGCAATGAGTATACAAAATATACACTAAAGGGTTCTTAATCCAATTTAAAAATCAATTATATTGTAAAATTAGTCTATAGTGCTGCCATCTTTTAGATATAAGTGCAGGGGTGGACTGAGGCAGATTCCGAACAACCCGGGAATACAAATATGATGGCCTTTAGCATATACTAATATCTGTGTACCTCTGAAGCTATGTCTCAGTATAAGCTGAAGTTAAGTATTTATCTCTTTACTATTAGTTCATTTATTCCCGGGGCCATTTGAGCTACATTAGCTATTATCAGTTTCTTTTACTGACACGAGCACAAATGTTTCTAAATATTTAGACAATAGCTGGGTGTCTTTATTGATATATTTAAGTTTGTAAAATGATCCTCCACTCATTACTTGTGTAATTCACTAAACAGATGGGCTCACATTTAATGCCATCATATATGTTCACACATGATGTATTCTGGACACCTCTTACTTGCTCACTGGAACTTTCGATATAAATGTAATAAAAAATAACAATTTTAGATTGAATGAATATATTTATATTAGTTTAAATAGTTGTGGCAGCCCGAAGCAAACTGTCCCATCGAGATGTGTCCCAGTCCACTCCTTATGAAGTGAAATCATTTTAGTTATGCTTTTTTTTATTTAAAATGTTAGCATTTAATTTCATAGCAAATTTATTTCCTGGCGCTTACTTAAAATGAGTCAAATTATTATGATCTGAGTTTATACAAAATATTAACTTTTATTATTTATTTATGAAATAATGATAACTTTATATTTTCAAACGATGTAATTAGGAGTATGCAAAGTCAATTTTTTCAAGTCCAATCGAATGATACAAAATATTCCTGAAGCAAGAGTCGAAGTTTGTATAGTTTTAAAAATGGTTAATGTTTTATAAAAATATACTTTACATAGTATATAAATTTAGGCATTAAATATAATTTACAATATGCTGTATTTCAAACAATGTATCTCGTCTTAAAATTATAAATTAAGCTATTTTCAGAAAATGTTATTTTATTGAGGTATTAGATTTTTGTATGCAAGCATTAATTTGTGATGAAAATAACAGCAGAAAATAAGAAAAAACAAACATAAATATGTACTCTAACATTAAACTTTTTTTTAGGCGAAGCTTTGTATTTGTAGATTCCATCTTGAATCACAGTCAAAGTGAGCGAATATTTGAAGAAAATTCATAGTTTTCGAAACATTTGCTCATTCGTAGATGTAATCACTTTTACATATTTATAACTGCCAAGATGCAACAAAAGTGTTTCATCTCAACACTTGTATAAAAATTAAACTCGGCAGTGTATGAAAATTTTTCCAGCCCTAAGTTGCCAGCATTGTTTGACTGTAGACTTTTGTGTATCATTTAAAAGCTGTGTACTTACAATCTCTTGACAATTACGCTAGTCAACTTAAGCACCTTTGTTGTCAAATAAACTAATTACTTTAACAAGCGACTGTCGATTCATTTGAACACTGCCCGGTCCTAGCTCTGGGGTGGTGTGGACACGGGTCTACAGGACCCTTGTTCTGTTCCAGGTCATATCTAAACTAGCTTACTATCAGTTTGTCCTGATGCGCAAATATTAACACATTAATAGTATCGGTTGCAGCTGATAAGTTATGTTCCTTTAGATAAGTCCAATCAACACTTGAATGTTATTTTGTTGTGGGTGAGATAAAGCGTGCATTGAGATATTGTTCATTTATGTGATCTTGTTTCAAAGCTTTATATAGCGAAGTTATTAGCATGGCCTGGTCTTGATGACCCAAAAATTATATAAGAAAACTACCCAAAAATAAACAAAAAAAATTAGAAATTATTGCACATGGCTGAATCAAACACACGCTTTACAAACATAAAATATTTATATATTTAGCACCGCGTCTTACAACCCGTTTGGGTTATACGCTTCAAGTACTAATTACTCTAATGGATTGGGAAGGTTGAATTAGAGGAAGTGAACCCGCATTTGCGCGGAGGGAGAGTGGAAAACCATTTAGGAAAAACCACCCCCAAGGTCACCCGACCGAGATTCGAACCTCGATCTCCCCGTCCTCAGAAGTCGAGCTCAACACGACAAGCGTATTAGCCAACTTCGCCACCGAGGCGGGTAACATAAAATAAAATATATTTATTTATCACTGCGTCTTACTACCCGTTCGGGTTATACGCTTGCTAAATATAACATTGATTTACAAATATCTTCTTCAGAAGTAATACCTGCCCCCTCCCAACGCAACCCTCTCCAGCCTAGTTGCAGTCTCATCAGGAATATGTATTTTATACCCAGACAAGCAAAGAACATATATAAATTCACTAACAGATTCATTGACATAAAAAAAAGCGTTATGACAGTACTAAGAGAAAGTATATGGTTGGGTTTAAGAAAAAAAAAGGGGAGTTGGTGAAGGAACTGTGGAACCTATATGGAACATTCTGATTGGTTCCAAACGGAAAGGGGAGTGAGTCAGGGAAGAATTTCTTCTTCTCTGCACTGTACTGTACTTCTCCGGCTGTATCCAGTATTATAGTCAGCCTCTCTAGGTCTTGTCTTATTTTTAACTGTCCCATAAAATATTTTCTTGTTTACTCTGCAGTTGTCCTTTAGATTCCCAACAAAATCTCCCTAAGAATTCTTCTTTGCAAACTAAATCATTTTACTCACTGCATTGGTAAGACGTTTCCATTTTTCTCCTCTTGTGTTCTGTCTTAAAACCACTATCCATGTTTTGTTTTTCCTTTTTACAGCTTCAGCTATGCGCTCACTCCACAATGGAATTTCCTTCTCCTTCCTCTTTCTTGATGTTCTTCCACATGTCCTTTCTTCATCCTTGGGTAACTCAATCTTTATTGTGTCTTGAAATGCTTCTCTCGTCCCTCTATCTGCCAGTTTACAACACATTATCATACATGCAACAGAAACATGGACAGTGAATGTTAAGGTGCTGATCCACAATTCTGTGCAGCACAATGAGCCTCAACTGTTGTGAACATTGAGGCACGTATGCAAGGATGATGCCGAGCACGGCCAGAGCATGAGGCCTGTCGTGGAAACAGCTGTCTCGATCGTCTATGCGCGCAGCGCCATGTTGTGGAAATATCCCCCGAATACAAGGGTGAGATGGTATGGACATGTAACGAGGCTTGGAAAGGAAAGAATACCAAAGAGAAGAATAGAGATGGAGTATGTAGGAAAAAGATGGGAGAAGGAGATAATAATGGTGGAAGGGCAAAGGAAGATGGAGACATTTCATTAAACTGACCCGCTCGCAGTTTGCAAACAGTTGATGATGATGATGATGCATGGGAATATTAATGAAATTGACACAATCATTGGACAGTTAAATATGTTTAATAATCTTTAATTAAAAGTTTGCTTTTTGTGTTATTATAATATATTTATTTATTAATGTTGTGCTTCCCTAACTTATTCATTATTCTCTACAAACAGTTATCAAAATATACATTACACGTTAAAAGTTGTATTAAGGCTTGTGAAGAGCAGGAGTGGGGCTCTCAACACATTTTAATTTGATTAATTAATAGTTAATCTCATGTTAACAGTAACTTAAGCCTTTTTTTTAAAAACTAACTAGCGTTACGACTACAGCAAACAATTCTTGCAGTGGAGAGAACACACCAAGTCACAGTCATAGTTACAGGAAAACTAGTTTGAAGAGAGTTGTCTCCTGGAACTGAACTTGGTACACTCAGCTTACCTTGAATCATTACAATATGATCCTATCTTATACAGAAGAGGATTTACACTATAGGACCACTAGGCACGGCCCTAGGGGCGGCACAGTTTGGATAACATTATCTTTATGTTTCTTTAATATCGTTTTTATTAATTAAATTTAAAAATAAGTGACTAACATTATCGGAATAGTTAAGAGTTTAGGTCAGTCTCCCCTTCTTCATAATGTTAATTCAAGCTAATGTAGGTCATGCACATTGTACATGCCTGATTTTCTTTCGTAGAAATCTTTTCTTGAATAATAACTTCCACCCCCCCTCCCCCCCCACACACACACCTATTTCCACCAAAACTTCCTAAATTCCTTGACAAAAAAAAAAATTGGGGGAAGGTGCATAATATAATTGTACTTAGGGGCGCAACATTTTTGTAATCCGCCACTGATTTTATAAACTGTACCATAGTCAATTTACGCTTGTTATCTTTCCAGGTAAGCACAGTTTTTTTTTTACCGCAGCTCTATATTAAATATGCTAATAGAGACAGGATGATGAACGTCATATTTAAAGGAAATGTACGGAGGGAAAAGATTTAAGAAAAACCACCCTTAGTAAACCCAATCAAGATTATAATATCGATATTCCCCTTCATTGGCAGTCTAAGATATTATGACTTAACAAAGTGAGTAAAACACAGTGAAGCTTGTTTGGTCACGCCTTATACAACAAGTTCGTACCAATTTATAAAGTTGATCAGCGCCGTATCAACGCTCTCAAACACTAACAAGAGGGTCAAACCGAGGACCTTTCACTAAGTGTACCGATATTCTAACGATAAACACACGAGTTGATTATGAAAGAAAACATGAGTTAGGGTTTGCATGTTTTGTAGTTTTAATGGAGGAAAAAAAATATTTAAAAAGTAAAATTAAATACTACTCCAGTATATATGTTAAGTATAATTTTCTACACACGGTAATATCAACAGTCGTTGAATATCTGTCAAGAGCAGAGCAGATAAAATACTTTTTAACTGAAGATAAAAAGTTGTCATTAATTCTAGGACAGATATTCAGAACTCTTGATATCACCATGAACAAGAAAATTTAGCTCATGTTTGTACTGGAGGAATGATTTATTTTTTTGACCAAAAAGTGACCTGAAACCTCTTTGGACCTTAACTTGCATTAATGTCCATCACATCTTCACTCATCAGAGTTATTAACTTAAACAGGGTGCCCACAAAATCCCATTTCTGAATTGATGTTCTAAAAATAAACACACATAGAATTAAATAAAAAATGCTAATTTAATAAGATGCAATAGATAAACTTATTTTCCCTGATATTCCTGGGTTTTAATATTTTTCCTCAACTGTAGCCAGCTTAGTACACAATCCTGGTGGCCGAGTGCATTATTTTGTATAGTGTGCCTCATTTCATGTTTTTCCCACGACCAAGTATGTACTATAGTTCACAACTTTTTGTAAGAAAACAACTTGATTGCAAACTAAACTAAATGTTATGGGGGGAATAAATCTGACCTGAGTCAAAATAATTGTTTTTTGAAAAGTCCACACGTTAGAAACTGTAATTGTTTGAGGCCGTATATCCTAGGAGAACAGAATGGGGAATAATGGATTTCAGAGGAAAAACACTAACTTTTAGCTCTGGATGATGAGAAACCATTCTTTGCACAGCTGAAAAGTTTGTTTGTAAATGTTTTAATTTCCTGTAAAACCTCAGAGACTAACAAAATGACCTGGCGTGTTCCTCACATACACAAATACGGTTAGAATTAAAACCATGACCACTGCGTTCCCGAACACAACATATTGGCAGTAGCTGATACTTACTAGCTAACAGTACATGATATGTATAGATTATCAACAGCAGTGTTCAGAAACTATCAAACTCTTAACAATTGGTAAGAAATCAGTAGATGAGATCTGCATTAGACCAGGCTGCTGGGTTTGTATCTTGGTCGGGTGTACAGAAGGTTTTCTAAATAGTTTACCACTCTCCCTCCAAGCAAATATGGGCTCATTTATTATCACTTAATTTTTACCTTCCTCGTCCCTACCCCATTAGTGTAAATATGTGTAAATCCTGAACAGCAAATACACTAATTTTCTCACCAATAGACATCTGGCAGTTTGATTACAATGTATGCGTTCATATAACACGCCATCTGAATCGGCTGTCACTTTTGATAGATATTATCAATAATCATAAAATAACAAAGATAAAGATAAATGTTTAAGCACCACGCCGCGCTACCTGTTCAGGCTATACGCATATGTACTAATTAAGCTAACGTGTTAGGGTTTAGGAAAGTCGAATTTAGAACAAGTGTACCCACATTTGTGAAGAGAGAGTAGGAAAAACAACCCTCAGTGCACCAAACTGGTATCGAACCTCGATCTCCCCATCTTTGGCAATCTAGTCCATTACAAGAGTGATGCTAAATTAAACCACGTGGCCACCGAAGCGGGCGTTGCCGAAGTTGACCGTAGAAAAAAAAGTTTCTTACACTCTTAAATATTCTCCCATGCCCATCTGTAAGGAAAATCAAAGTAGACAAACACACACACATGGACACATAACTATGATCCCACTACGATAAAAACACAAGAGGATGGGTCGTATCTGACAGTTAAAAACTTTTTAGACTTGGTTTTATGTGTTCATACAGCAAACCACATGATCTGACAGTAGTCACTTTTAATAATAGGTACTACCAATGTTGACAATATGATTCTATCATTAAGGAAGGGTGTGAGAGTAGTTGAAAATTCAAGTTAGAGTCAAGTTTTAGTAGCTCCTCGAATTTGACTTGGAAGATTTTTACATACCTCCAAAAATTAGAGTACTCAATTTTTTTCTTGGAAATTCCAAGTCTAATTGATTTGATTCGATTTTAAGATATTATTTAATATCAAAGGAAGTTCCTCATTATTTCTTTTTGTCTTATTAAAAAAGAATTGTATAATTAAGTTATATTAAATATAATTTAAACATATGAATGTGTGATATTTATTTTTTTCACAAAAAAAGTCATTCTAAGAAATTTATGTTTGTATTTATGATTTTCATGGCTCTATTACGGAAAATAAACTTGTTAATATTTCTTGTAAAAATATTGCTTTATATTCCTTGAACTTGAAAAAAACTCAGAAGTTTTCGTTCAAACTCGATTTTAAGTGAAAATGACTACTTGCACCCCTAAATATAATTAATTTTTTCCTAAGTTGGCCAATAAAACATAATTTAGGTATGAAAAACGATACCTGAACACAGGAATTGAACTGTGTTCCTTTCTTTATCAGAGTCATTCTTCACACAATATTATCTTAAATGAATCTGTACAGCCCAATGTTAAAAACCATCGTGAGTCAACAAAATTCCTGTATCACGTGTCATTTATCAACAAAATAAAACTTGCGTTATGCTACACACAGCTCAAATGTTCAAAAATGAAATATCACTTTAGATAATATTATATACTGGGGTGTCCAATTTTACAAATCAAAGTCAAAGTAGATTATATGAAATATTCCCAAAGCTAAATCAAAGTTCTAAAAAAAAAAAAAAAGAAAAAAGTTTTATNAAGTAGAAATGTTTAATGTTGGAAAATAATCGTATATTGCTTACTTAAGACACTAAATATAGTTGACAAAAATGTTATACTGCAAACACGATTAACATAAATTAAGTTATCCAAACATTTAATTTCAATTATTTTAAATTGATATTGTGTGAAGATTAATTTTGTGATGTAAATAAAAGCACAAAATGATAAAAAATGAACATAAACATGTGGGTTTTAACCTTAGATATTATTATTGACAAAGCTTCAATTTTTTATCACAGTATATTAATACCGGTTCAGGTTGTATGCATATATGATTATTACTCTAATAGGGTACAGATGAGGAAGGAAGAATTTCAGAGGTAGTGTACCTGCATTTGCGTGGAAGGAGAGTGGGAAACCATTTAGGAAAAATCATCCTTAATAGACCTGATTGGGAATCAAACCTCGATCATGCTGTCATATCATACAAGAGTGATGTCTTAGACCAATTCAGTGACTGAGGCATGTTTTTTAACAGTTAAATTCAGAATTCTATTTTTTTAAATTTTTACTTTTGAATTAAAGCTGAAGCTTCACACCCCTCGTATAAATGTTATACCAGAATAATTCAAATAATAAACAGCTCTCAGGTCTCACAAAGACTGCGACTTAAACAAGATTTGTAAAATAGAGATTACAACGATTCACTCTTGAAATATCAGCGCTAGAAGACAAGTCTGAACTAATCTTAACAGTCAAAACCTCAACGTTTCCACGCCCATTCTCTAAACACTGCTGGCGATGTTTAACCGTCCAAACAACAACACAAAACATACTTGTCTAGCTAGGCCTTGCAAGTATTAGGACATAACATAATCCTAATCCAAAATAATGGTGACCCTATAGGAACTCATTTTAAAATTGCAACGACTGGATTCAAAGAAAAAAATTGTGATATCAATCTACAAGCAACGTTACACTTGACCTAGGACACAGCATGCTGATGTTATAAAGGGATCAGCACTGTTTGAGAATATTGAGTGGCCGATCGCTTGAATCCTAGACTCGGAGAGTACAGGGAGTGCACGAGATAGTAGAGGAAGCAAGGATGAGATGGCATGGTCATGCAATGAGGATGTTGGAATAGATTAGACAGTAGAGGAAGCTAAGATGAGAGGGTATGGTCAATATCTGCTAATGAGCACAGAATATGCAACTCATCCTTTTGTAGCCTCCTCCACTCTCCATTATTTTCATCCCTTTTATGGAGCAAATAGCTTCCGAAACATCTTGCTGTATGTGAAGAGACCCATATTTCCCAAACAGTAAAATTAGTTTTAGTTAGTTATATGAGTGTGCAAAATTAAAAATGATTTGTGTTAAGTTTCTTTGAATCCAGTGTTACAGAGTAATTAAAAAATGTGTTTCCTTCTAAGCCTAAACGCAACATTAAATTTAACAAACAATTCAACAAACAAGTTCACAATTAACAGCAGACAAAGATCTCTCAAAATAAAGTGGTGCAATTAGTTTAGAGCCAACAACAGCAATAGCTGGTGCCGTGACCTGGATGTCCCCAGTGGTAGTCACTTGGCACTGACATGACCTCAATGTACCTATAGTAGTCACTTGGCACTGACACGACCTCGGATGTCCCTATAGTAGCCACTTGGCACTGACATGACCTCAATGTCCCTATAGTAGCCACTTGGCACTGACATGACCTCAATGTCCCTATAGTAGCCACTTGGCACTGACATGACCTCGGATGTCCTTGTTGCAGTCCCCTGGTACTGACCAAAGGACATGATATTTGCTTTTTTTTAAAGCAAATTCAATTCAAGATGTCTACTAGGTCAAACCTTTCCCTAAATTTTGCTAGGCCTACCTCATAATAGTAACCAACTGGCTGTAACTACGCCACAGTGAAGTTCACAACAGTGCTTGGTGACCTTGACTTAGCCCTTACTGCGGAAACTAGTGACCCTTGAAATGTATACTTCTACCCTATGAACCCCAACTTTGTCCCTACCGCAGAAATAAAAAAAAGCCCTGAAATGCACAAAACTACTTAGTGATCCTAGCAGGGTGTCCAGCCAAACAATACAGGGCGATCCGAAAACTCTCTATACAAACTTTAATAGAGAAATAGCGAACACTAAAAAAAAAACTTTTTCTTTGATGAATGTATGCGCATACAAGAAGGCCCCGGTGGACTGTGCATCAAATGACTATATTTCGCCATCAGTTGTTCTTGACGATTATTTCACATGTGTAGCATGGAGCATTTAATTGATTCTGTGATGGCTAACATGCGTCTAGCGTGTGGGGGCTGCCAATGGAAATAAGAGAGCTGCTGTCAGACTGTACTGTGAACTGTGTCCTAACAGACGTGTGCCGGACAATCGAACATTTATACTGGCAACTGTGTGAAAATGGATCATTCCATGAATACGTGCGTTATACCGCTACACTGCAGTGAATAAAAACGTTATTAACACTTTCTGCTTTTCATTCATGTACTCGCAGTGGCCTCTAACACCTAAGGGTGACATCTGCGAACATTCATTAACAAAAAAAGGTTTATTTTAGTGTTCCTTATTTCCCATTAATGTTTGTAGAAGAGTTTCGAATCATCCTGTATTTTAAAATTCCCTGATTTTTCCAGAGCTGATATATATATTTTTCCGGCCATTTTATAATGTATAAAAATAATAAATATATTACATAGCGGAACTTAGTGTAATTATAAATTTAGACACCTACAAATTCTGAAATTGTGTCACACTATGAAGAGGTTAAGGTATTTCACCCTAGGGCAATGGATCTATTGGGTGCGATCTTAGTTAGATTTCAATGAGATCATATTTTTTTAAGTTTCTTCTCCATCTAACATTAACAAATTCTTGTGCATGTGCAGAGCTTTGTCTAAAAATGCGCAGTATAGGGGTGGAAAAACAACACAAAGTCCCAAGGTAATTTTTTAGAATTGAGATTACCATGCTCAACTAAGACAATTGTGTTAAAAAGAGATTTGCGGTGTGTATTGACTGCAAGAAGAATGTTATTTTGACTATTGTAAAGAAAAAAGAAGTTGAGTATTTTTTAGTGAATAAATAAAAAAATTCAAGAAAGTTTGTAAAATTCTCTGAATTTTTTAGACAAGCAAATTCGCTGACATTTCCTCGTTTTCCAAGTCGCTGGACACCCTGCATGACTTAGCCCTTAGTGGCAGAAACTGGTGATCCTTCAACTGTACACAGCTACTTAGTGTGCCTAACTTAGCCCCTACACAGAAACTGTTGAGATCTGTGCAGCCCTGAAATGAACACAATTACTTACTAACCCTAACTTACCTTCTATAATCTATAGTTATTGACTTTATAACCCAATTTTTTTGTACAATTTAACACAGTTGATTAAATTTAAATCAAAACATTTTTGTTTGAAAATATTACAATTTGATCAAATATGTTTTTTTTTAAACTTATATATTGCACTTGAACAATGTGCGTTCTCCTAGCATTTTGTGACAGGACAAAATAACAATGTATTTATTAACACAAATTACAATTACTATTACTTAGGAGCTGTCCATAAACTACATACATACATCAGAGAGGTTGTGGGGTAGTTCTCGGCGTGTGATGATGGAGAGGGGTAGAGCATATCAAGCAGCTTAGTGTGATAATAAACCTGACTGTGCGCAAGTATAAATAAACCTCGTCAACTTTGATCATCGAGATTGGCGGACACATATACAAACACATTTCAATAGAAGGATTATATAGGCCAGAGGTTCCCAAACGTTTCGGGTCCGCGACTCCCTTGACCTTTAGAAATTTGTATAATGCCCCCCCCCCCCCCCCCCCCCC